>SJYA01000280.1:2596781-2621181 GCA_006410615.1 Neotragus moschatus
TTGATCTCTGGTTCCTCTGCCTTTTCTAAAACCAGCTTGAACATCTGGAAGTTCACAGTTCACATATTGCTGAAGCTTGTCTTGGAGAATTTTGAGCATTACTTTACTAGCACGTGCTGCTGCTGCTGCTAAGTTGCTTCATTCATGTGAGATGAGTGCAATGGTGTGGTAGTTTGAGCATTCTTTGGCATTGCCTTTCTTTGTGATTGGAATGAAAACTGATCTTTTCCATTCCTGTGGCCACTGCTGAGTTTTCCAAATTTGCTGGCATATTGAGTGCAGCACATTCACAGCATCATGTTCCAGGATTTGAAATAGCTCAACTAGAATTCCATCACCTTCACTAGCTTTGTTCATAGTGATGCTTTCTAAGGCCCACTTGACTTCATATTCCAGGAGTCTGGCTCTAGGTGAGTGATCACACTATTCTGATTGTCTTGGTCGTGAAGATCTTTTTTGTACAGTTTTCCGTGTATTCGTGCCACTTCTTAATATCTTCTGCTTCTGTGAAGTCCATACCATTTCTGTCCTTTATGGAGCCCATCTTTGCATGAAATTTTCCCTTGGTATCTCTAATTCTCTTGAAGAGATCTCTAGTCTTTCCCATTCTGTTGTTTTCCTCTATTTCTTTGCATTGACCACTGAGGAAGGCTTTTTTTATCTCTTCTTGCTATTCTTTGGAACTCTGCATTCAGATGCTTATATCTTTCCTTTTCTCCTTTGCTTTTCACTTCTTTTCTTTTCACAGCTATTTGTAAGCCCTTCTCCGACAGCCATTTTGCTTTTTTTGCATTTCTTTTCCATGGGGATGGTCTTGATTCCTGTCCCCTGTACAGGGTCACACACCTCCATCCATAGTTCATCAGGCACTCTATCTATCAGATCTAGGGCCTTAAGTCTATTTCTCACTTCCACTGTATAATCATAAGGGATTTGATTGAGGTTATACCTCAATGGTCTAGTGGTTTTCTCTACTTTCTTCAATTTAAGTCTGAATTTAGTAATAAGGAGCTCATGATCTGAGCCACAGTCAGCTCCTGGTCTTGTTTTTGTTGACTGTATAGAGCTTCTCCATCTTTGGCTGCAAAGAATATAGTCAATCTGATTTCGGTGTTGACCATCTGGTGATGTCCATGTGTAGAGTCTTCTCTTGTGTTGTTGGAGAGGGTGTTTGCTATGACCAGTGCATTTTCTTGGGAAAACTCTATTAGTCTTTGCCCTGCTTCCTTCCGTATTCCAAGGCTAAATTTGCCTGTTATTCCAGGTGTTTCTTGACTTCCTACTTTTGCATTCCAGTCCCCTATAATGAAAAGGACATCTTTTTGGGGTGTTCATTCTAAAAGGTCTTGTAGGTCTTCATAGAACCGTTCAACTTCAGCTTCTTCAGCGATACTGGTTGGGGCATAGACTTGGATTACGGTGATATTGAATGGTTTGCCTTGGAAACAAACAGAGATCATTCTGCCATTTTAAAAAATACCTTAATTTTTTAATGTTAAGAAAAAAAAATCTAATTGTTGCAGCTGTGCCAGTCTGTGGAGCAATTGGGATCCTCATACACTCTTGATGGGAGAGCAAATAGCCTCAGGCAGCTTGGCAAGCACTCTGGCAATATTTTATAGTATTAAACACGTATATACCCTGCCCTATGGTCCAGCAATTCTACCTTAGGGTATATGACCTAGAGAAAGTGTGACTCCTATGCATAAGGATTATGAAATTGTATATTGTGTCACCGTTTCTACCACAAATTAATAAATTTATCAGCAGATAAATTAACAAATAGGTTAGGATGTGTTCGCACAATAAAATAAAGTAAAATAGCAATTAAGAACACATGAACTGTAATGATAACTATTGATGCAGGTCACTGTCAAAAGGTAACCACACCCTCCTAAAGTTAATAATCATTATTTCAAGGTTAGTATGTTGTGAGATAAAGCTATTTGATTTTATGTTACCACTTCTGAACTGAATAACAACGTGGGTTGGTATCAGCCAAACATATTGAACTGGTGATTTATCTCTAAGACTGAGGCAGAAAGGAAAATTCCACATGCATACATTCCACTTTTCAATTTTATTTTGAAGTCTTAAATATCAAAGTCCCCTAACAGAGCATTACTAAAAATTGGGCATGCAGTCGAATGCTTACTGATAAAATTTTAACAGGAGATGATCTGAATTACTTCCATGTCATTAGCATTCTCTCTGCTTCTGTAATGATTCTGCATAATTTTATGTGCAGTAGCACAATTGCATAGACTATAAATACAAATTGATAAGGAAATGCACTATAGAAAAAGTCTGCTATTTCCAATGAACAAGACTATGGTTATTTTTCAAGCTGAAAACACACTTTTTTAAAATGTAGCATATAAAGTGATGATTTTTCTTTTCTGTTATACATTATCCTATTCAGAAACAATGAAAAACTAAAATGATTATTTAAGATGGAAAAAGCAGGATAATTGGCACAGCGTCTTCCTTCTAGGGGTTTCTAGGTTCTAAAACTCCCAGATGTACTTTTAGCTTGGAGCTTTAACAAGCATGAAAGGTCATTAATCCAAGGTCATAATAGCAAACTTCCATGGGAGAATAATCAGTCATGTAGAAATTATTTAAATGACCACAGAAGCACATGCCAATTTAGCTTGGTGTTTTGCATGATCCCTGTTGACCACTTTTCTACACATGACAGCAATATTTTCAGAAAGTTCACCTCTGGAGGAGAGGAGAAATATTTTATTTTTCAAACTCTGTTACGTAAAAAAAAAATAATGAGGGAACCACCAGGATTACCACTAGCCACATACAACTCCTAAAAGTTGTGTGCCTGCCTTAGTTTAAAAAGCTTGAGCTCGAGATTGTTTTACTCCATTTGATGTCATATTGTGGAGAATTTAACTCTGTATATATTTTTAAATTGTCACTTATTCTGTTCAATTCAGTCACTCAGTCATGTCTGACTCTTTGTGACCCCATAAATTGCAGCACGCCAGGCCTCCCTGTCCATCACCGACTCCCAGAGTTCACTCAGACTCATGCCCATTGAGTTGGTGATGCCATCCAGCCATCTCATCCTCTGTCATCCCCTTCTCCTTCTGCCCCCAATCCCTCCCAGCNCCTACTGACCTGGGGAGTTCCTCTTTCAGTATCCTATCATTTTGCCTTTTCATATTGTTCATGGGGTTTCAAGGCAAGAATACTTAAGTGGTTTGTCATTGCCTTCTACCAACTGAGCTATGAGGGAAGCCCATCAAATGCAGAACATTGCAAATAGTTTATTTGGGGTTTTCAGAATTGCAGTTTTGTAGACATACATTCTGGTAAAACTGAGAGTGTTCCAGGGAAGAGAAAGGGGGACTTAAAAAGGCAAATACCACAAAGTTGTTTTGGCAGGAATTATGGCATCCCACTCCAGTAATCTTGCTTGGAAGATCCTATGGATGGAGGAGCCTGGTAGNTTGCAGTTTTGTAGACATACATTCTGGTAAAACTGAGAGTGTTCCAGGGAAGAGAAAGGGGGACTTAAAAAGGCAAATACCACAAAGTTGTTTTGGCAGGAATTATGGCATCCCACTCCAGTAATCTTGCTTGGAAGATCCTATGGATGGAGGAGCCTGGTAGGCTGCAGTCCATGGGGTCATGAAGAGTCGGACATGACTGAATGACTTCACTTTCACTTTTCACTTTCATGCATTGGAGAAGGAAATGGCAACCCACTACAGTGTTCTTGCCTGGAGAATCCCAGGGACGGGGGAGCCTGGTGAGCTGCCGTCTATGGGGTCGCACAGAGTCAGACACGACTGAAGTGACTTAGCAGAGCAGCAGCAGATGACTGACTCTGACACAGGAAAGGAAATATTTGTCCTTAAGGAACAGGCTGTCACAAAGTATGTAGGATGAGGGTCCAATAAGTAGATAGACTCTCATGAGTTATTTTAGGGTAAGGGTCCCATCAGTATCTTGACTTTCTGGAACACTGAGTTGGATGCTTGCATTGACATTAAGTGGTCCAAAGGTCGGATTCCATCCTGGCTGGGCCATGCTTGAGTCATACTTTCTCAGTACCCTCCCGGCTCCATTTTAGAGGGCTTGCTTAGCAACACTGTATCCATTTTTATTTTCCTTTCACAACACTTAACCTAAATCTTCCTTCCTGGTTGTGTTGATAAGAGCTCTTGAGGCTCTGGTTACTGTGTGTGGCTCTTGGGAGCTGTTGGGCACTTAATTTTATCCATATAGAAGGACTACTGCACTCAGGGTGAAGCACATTCTTACAACTGACATATTTTTATAGCACAGCCTATGTGCCCATTGCAATTGTGTCCACTGAAAATCCCCATTCAAGTGAAAGATTTGTTTTCTTTGTTAGAGTGGCTCTTGGGTGAAGTTCCCTGTCTATTTAATGGACTTTTTGACATATAATGTTCAGGAGAAATGTAATTATGGTTATTTTTGATATTAAAAAACAGTGAAATCACTAATATCCCAGTCAGAAGCTATTTGCTTCCTAATCATAGTCTAAAACAGACATAAAATTTATTATTTAAAAGCTCCAATTGAATTGACCAAATGTGGATTTATTTATTTTCATCTTTTTTGCAATGCCAGGCAGCATGTGGGA
Organism: Neotragus moschatus; assembly: GCA_006410615.1. NCBI lineage: Eukaryota > Metazoa > Chordata > Mammalia > Artiodactyla > Bovidae > Neotragus > Neotragus moschatus. The sequence goes on from SJYA01000280.1 coordinate 2,601,412, forward strand.
TCTTAGTTCCCCCACAAGGAATTGAACCCTCTGCAGTGGAAGCTCAGAGTCTTAAGAACTGGACCACTAGGAAAATTCTGACCAAAACTAAACATAGACAAGATTTGAGATATTTCATTTTTTAAATTTACTTTGTATTTTTTTAGTATTTAAAATTTAAATACTTAGTGAAGACATTTATGGATGTGAGAGTTGGACTATAAAGAAAGCTGATGCTTTTGAACTGTGGTGTTGGAGAATACTCTTGAGAGTCCCTTGAGTACAAGGATATCCAACCAGCCCATCCTAAAGGAGATCATTCCTGGGTGTTCACTGGAAGGACTGATGTTGAAACTGAAACTCCAATATTTTGGCCACCTGATGCAAAGAGCTAACTCATTTGAAAAGACCCTGATGCTGGGAAAGATTGAGGGCAGGAGAAGGGGATAACAGAGGATAAGATGGTTAGATGGCATCACCGACTCAATGGACATGGGTTTGGGTGGACTCTAGGAGTTGGTGATGGACAGGGAGGCCTGATGTGCTGTGGTTTATGGGGTTGCAGAGTCAGACATGACTGAGAGATTGAACTGAACTAAACTGAAGACATTGTATAAGAGAATGAATTATGATTTTTGGTGATGCTTAGCCTTTCATTCTCGACATTGAATCTGCTACTCTATATCCAGTAAAAATCCTCTCAAGTCCCAGATGCACCCCAAGAACAGCCCAGGATGCCTGACTTTAACTGAGCATGCTCTACCCTTTCAGGACCCACTTCTAATCCTTTCAGATTGGGACCTTAGGGATCACAGGCAAAGTCAATGTCCTCCTTACTCCTACCACAAAAATGTCTGCTGCTTGTATGTCTGGGCTTTACAGCAATTCTTCGCTCCCTCCTCTTCTTCATTGTTGTCATCTGTCTCACACTTGATTATGCCCTCTTATTGACTACAGATTTTTGCACTTAGAATATAATTTTATTCTCCATTCCAAGCCCTGCTATTCATCCACATGGATTCCCTACCCAACACCCTGGCTGTTCATTTCCTTGATCTGCTCTCCTCCAATGACCTACCCTCCCTCACCATCTTCCATGCATACACCTGCCCTAGTGTGATTTAGTCCTTGCTCTACCCTTTAACAAAATCACTTTTAAAATAATTTCTCTCTCCTACTACACTACTATCATCTTCATCATCTTATATACTTTTAAACATGATCACCTGTCTTTCATAAAAGAACAAATAAACAAAAACTTCTTTTGACTGGTGAATTCCTTCTTGATTCATCTAATGGCCTATTTCTCTCAGTCAGTTCAGTTCAGTCACTCAGTTGTGTCCTACTCTTTGCGACCCCATGAACTGCAGCACCCCAGGCCTCCCTGTCCATCACCAACTCCTGGAGATTACTCAAACTCATGTCATTTGAGTCAGTGATACCATCCAACTATCTCATCCTCTGTCATCCCCTTCTCCTCCTGCCTTCAATCTTTCCCAGCATCAGGGTCTCTTCATATAAGTCAGTTTTTCACATCAGGTGGCCAAAGCATTGGAGTTTCAGCTTCAACATCAGTCCTTCCAGTGAACACCCAGGACTGATTTCTTTGTTGATGGCCTAGTTGGATCTCCTTGTAGTTCAAGGGACTCTCAAAAGTCTTCTCCAATGTCACAGTTCAAAAGCATCAATTCTTTGGTGCTCAGCCTTCTTCACAGTCCAACTCTCACATCCATACATGACCACTGGAAAAACCATAGCCTTCACTAGATGGACCTTTGTTGGCAAAGTATGTCTCTGCTTTTTAATATCCTGTCTCGGTTGGTCATAACTTTTCTTCCAAGGAGTAAGCCTCTTTTTATTTCATGGCTGAAGTCACCATCTGCAGTAATTTTGGAGCCCAAGAAAATAAACTCTGCCACTATTTCCACTGTTTCCCCATATATTTCGCGTGAAGTAATAAGACCAGATGCCATGATCTTAGTTGTCTGAATGGTGAGCTTTGAGCCAACTCTTTCGCTTTCTTCTTTCACATGTGCAAGAGGCACTTTAGTTCTTCTTCACTTTCTGGCATAAGGATGGTGTCATCTGCATATCTGAGGTTATTAATATTTCTCCTGGCAATCTTGATTCTAGTTTGTGTTTCAACCAGCCCAGAGTTTCTCATGATGTACTCCGCATAGAAGTTAAATAAGCAGGGTGACAAGATACTGCCTTGACGTGCTCCTTTTCCTATTTGGAACCAGTCTGTTGTTCCATGTCCAGTTCTAACTGTTGCTTCCTGACCTGCATACAGATTTTTCAAGAGGTAGGTCAGGTGATCTATTATTCCCATCTCTCTCAGAATATTCCACAGTTTATTGTGATCCACACAATCAAAGGTTTTGGCATAGACAATAAAGCAGAAATAGATGTTTTTCTGGAACTCTCCTTCTTTTTTGATGATCCAGTGGATGTTGGCCATTTGATCTCTAGAGCCTCTGCCTTTTCAAAAGGAGCGTGAATATCTGGAAGTTCATGAACAATTATTGTTGAAGCCTGGCTTGGAGATTTTGAGCATTACTTTGCTAGCGTGTGAGATGAGTGCAATTGTGTGGTAGTTTGAGCATTCTTTGGCATTGTCTTTCTTTAGGATTGGAATGAAAACTGACCTTTTCCAGTCCTGTGGCCACTGCTGAGTTTTCCAAATTTTCTGGCATATTGAGTGCAGCACTTTCNATGGCAAAATGAATACAGTATTGTAAAGCAAAACAAACTAAAAAAATAAAAATTAATTAAAAAAAATATTATTGAGAAAATTTAATTCAGTGTATGCTATAATTTTTGTAAACTGAGATCAAATTAACATGTTTGAATATTATTCATGCAATATTTTCACATACATGCTGTTAAAAAGCAGAAAAATAATTTTTCAAACTTCGTATGCTTTTTCTCCTTTTACCTCATGTGCACAGCAAGCACGAAAAGTTATTTTTATGAATATTCTCCATTCAATGTGTAAATACATTCTTTCCCTTGAAAATGCCGATGTCTTATCTCCATATTTTCTACTTTGCTATGAAGAAAAGATGACTGCCCTACAGATTTACATGCCTTGTCCTGCTGCCCTAGAGATGCATATTCAAGAAGGAATAAAAAGGTTTAAAGACGAGAAACAGCCTTAACTCATGGGCAGTCAGAACCAGCAGAACGTAGCTAGCATCAGTTTCATCGGGACTCATAAGGCCCGTCTCCATAGCAACGTCATTCTCACAAGGCGCAGAAATGCTACATTTTATTTCATTTTTTAATGGAAAAGCTGAAGGTCAGATTATCGTTTTTTTCTCATATCCCATTTATCCTCTACCCTCAAACAGGTACGGCTGCATTCAAAATGAGCTTTATGGACATAAAAGATATCTCCATATTTAAGTGGAATAATATGCTTAACAGAATTTCTTATAGAAATATAGTATTAGAAGATTGGGGATACATATGAAGGGAACTACTCCTGAAATTGAGAACATATTTCTTGACTCTGACTCTGAGAGCTTGGGAGCTGGTTATTTAAACCTGACTTTGTCAACCTGATAAAGGAACTGCTTTAAGAGTCAAATAAAACTCAATGCACATGACTAAACAGCTTAGGGAAACATTTGGCTCTTTCTGTTTAGAAGGAGAATGATTCTGGCTTTAATAATTTTCATTAATAAAAATGTATCTATATTATCCTTCCCAGTATTGTTGCTTTTAGAGTGCATATCTTTTTTTTTCTTCATGAAAGACAATGGAGGAAGAAAAAAATGGAGAGAATATTTGGCAAAATTCATTTGCAGGCTATTTAAGGGATTATTTCTAGAAAAAAATACAATTCCTTATTAATTTAAGATGGTCTCTTTATAGTATTCAAACACTAAACAGCTAATATCTCTTTAGTTTCAATGTGAAACAGCATTATAAGATTACAAATGTATTACAATTTTACAAGTACATTTCAAAACTTTTTGGGGGGCAATTCTAAAACAAACTCTCACTCAAGAGACAGGAATAACTCCATCATGAATAAATACCTATTTACTCAATAAACTAGAATGAGTCTCTGGCGCTTTCATGGTCCACTGACTAAATGCATAATTAAGTGAAAGTTTTCTGGTTTTTAAACTATTCACACCTTACATCCGGCAAACCACAGTGATGCTGGTGGAAATATTTTACACTAGCATATTAACAACTAATTTGAGTCCTATCCTTATTTGAATATGGACTATTCATATATAGCAACATTTGTTATTTTATTAAAGGATCAAAAGTAATCAACTATTATTTATCTTAATGTATCCATTGAATGAGTGTGTACTGCTTACATCATGGTAGTATAATTTTACCAGTGTAGCCTAAAAATTCTAATTTTTCTTATGCCTTTATACATGTTTGCTATTTCAACCCTCTAAGCACTTTCTTATCTTTCCTGGCAAGGAATCAAATAGAAACCTTTTTTGTATCAAAGAGAAACTTTTTATTGCATTTACTTTTCTCTGCTGATATTTCTCACCTTATCCGTCTGTTCCAACATCGATCACTTTTCTAACCCCCAGACACCATCAGCACCAACCCAGTTTGCTGTGAGTCCTCTGCACACATTTCTCTGTCCTCCACTTATCAGCTTCCGTGTCCCTCTGAGCCCCATAGGACTTGAAACAGTATTTTTCATCCTGTCATTAACATTCCTCTCTTCCTTTCAACAGTAATGTACATCTCTGTCTTCTGAAAAACTTCTCCCAAATAACCTTACTCTTTCTTAAATCTAGCAGCAGAGAATCCATCTATGGGACTTCTGTAATTATTGTTCATCTATATTTCTTAAGCCTTCACACACGCCTTCTCCTTCCTTTAATATTGCTAATTCTTGAGGACAGGGAGAATAAATCTGTCTTGGACAGGATATGACCTCTGACAAATTTAATGTATTTAAATCACCATGGAAATTACTAATTTATAAAGTATTTCTAAATTTCCTGCAAAAGGCTGATTACTGTGATTTATATTCTATATAATTTTATAAATGAATTTTACCTCGAGATTATATTCAATGAACAATGTGATTAGGCAAAAATTACCACTGGTGAAAGCTCAAGCTTATATTTGACTGGCCCATGAATTATGAATAAAAATCTTTTGTTACGTGTATATCCCAAAGATAAATTCTCTTACCCATTTTTCCGCACAGATGAAAAGGAGAAAAAATAAAAACAGCTTTCTTAGACTGGAAATGATGTAAAATGTAAAAAACAGGGAGAAAAGAGAGAAAGAAAACTCTACTGATGTTGTATATAGCTGAAAAAAGGAAGTTCAGGAACAGAAAAATCTTAGGATAGCCCCAAATAGAAAGTATTTGTTTATGAAACATTGTAGATAAATAGTTAGATGCATGTCTAAAAGAAATGTGAATACATCTTTCTTAGTGATATTAAGATATAAACCATTTAATATTTGCTATCATGGTAGTCCTCTTATGAAGAACTGTCTTCAGATATCCAACTGAATCTTCAGAATTTATCTAGGATTACTTAACCAAGGGATTTGTGTATAGAGTTCAGAAGTCATTGACTTTGGAAGGGTAAAAAAAAAAATTTATTTTCACTAACTTCTAAGGATACAAATTAGCATTCCTTTTGATTATGAATCTAGTTAGCAAACCACAATAGTTTTATCAATACTTATGCTTGTGTCACCAAGAAATTATTGATACTTTCTTATACTACAACTGTTTACAGTTGCTTAAAAGTAACTTCAGATTACAGCAAGCAACACACTGCTGCTGCTGCTGCTGCTGCTGCTGCTAAGTTGCTTCAGTCATGTCCGACTCTGTGCAACCCGAGATGGCAGCCCACCAGGCTACCCCGTCCCTGGGATTCTCCAGGCAAGAACACTGGAGTGGGTTGCCATTTCCTTCTCCTTTTATGCATTTGGAAGCACATTGGGCTTCCCTGACAGTTCAGTTGGTAAAGAATCCACATGCAATGCAAGAGACCTGGGTTTGATCCCTGTTTGGGAAGATCTCCTGGAGAAGGGAACGGCTACCCACTCCAGCATTCTGGGCCTAAAGAATTCCATAGATTGTATGGTCCATGGGGTTACAAAGAGTCGGACACAACTGAGCGACTTTCACTTTCAGAAAGCACATATATCACTATCTCAAAATACTAAAAGCTGATTATTTTGATAATTGCATTGTAAATGGTTGATCCTCTTGGTGCTTCTATTTATTTTTATTTTGTGAAGTTTGAAAAAGTACTGAGCAGGGTTTCATAGGTTTCACCAGAGAGCCAAAGATATTCACAGCCTACGAAAGGCCGAGGGCCCCTGAACTCAACCTAATATGCAGAAGCTTGCCTTATAGTCGGTTACATTAGCATGAAAGAGTCAAACTGTAACATACACACAGGGACATTCACTTCCCTGTGTTCTTTCAGAAGCCCACTCAATCTATTTAGGTGAAACCTTTTTGTGATGAGGTGATTCTGATACTTCCATGAGAGTGAACAGAATGCAATGAGAATACTTCCTACACTAGATATGGTGCTATGAGCAGAACATAGTGTACAGGAGACCAGGCAAAGAGCCTCCACAGTCTTGTCCAGGAGACACCAATGGTTATGTAGTTATAAAATGTAAATAGGTGATGCCTGGTCATCACAATACAACTTGTAGATAATGGAGTAGATGGCACTGGAGGCATAGTTAGAGCTCGTACTTGGAACTTGACTGCTAGAGCCCAGCAACCTGGCTTAGTCAATGCAGATTTGCATCCATATGAAGCTAGTCATTTAAATGTGACTTGGTGAGGGTGAGGAGCAGCTTGGTAGGCCCCAACTCAACCTCTTGCAATCTGGCAGGAATTCACTGTGGTCAGACAGAATGCTGTAACCAGCTCTTCTCAAATGAAGACCAGGGAAGGCTCAAAGGGCCCTGATCACCAGGCATCTCCAGCCCAACAGCCACTTTTATGCTTTGCTTCAAATCTGTCCTTTGAACTTATCAGCCAAGACTGCAAATGTGTCACAGTTATTATTGGCACCAAACCCAATCACCTACAAGACTGCTATCTTTCTCCAGCTCTGTCAGGATTCTATTCTGATATTCTTTGATGTCTAATCTAGATGACATTTTAAGCACAAAGGTGGAGGTATGTGTGCACTAAATATACACAAATACAAGCTCTGCTAAGGTTCAGTTGAGTCAAATGCTTTGCAGTCCTATGGACCATAGCCCACCATGCTCCTCTGTCTATGGGATTCTCCAGGCAATAATACTGGAGAGGTTGCCACACCCCCCTCCAGGGGGTCTTCCTGACCCAGGGATTGTACTTGTGTCTCCTGCATCCCCCACAGTGCTGGCGGATCCTTTCCCACTGAGCCGCTGTGGAAGCCCACAAACACAGGCTTCGTGGCAAGTAAAGAGCTATAGATACATACACCAATTCTAGTTCCCCTTGATAGGATAAATCACCCCAGGAATCACTATCGTTTGTTTTCTCCCTCTTCTTCTTCTCCTCTTTCTCCTCCTTTTTTGGATGTCATCCAATGGCTGTAAAGCCTGAAGCCTGAAATGGCCAGTCTCATTTTGAAGAAACTCTTGCGTTTCATAACAAAGTCATTTATTCCCTGATCCCTAAAATCTCCCAATGAAACTATCTCAGCGTCTAGGGACAGAAGGAACATTTTGCATGCCTGTGTAAATATGAGAATTACCATTTTCTCTTCTACCACCTCAAGGTAAGACTTGTGAATCCCATGAGCCTCAGTCCACACCTTTTTAAAAAAAATTATAAAAGGAGTTATTTGGCTAGGAGCAATGTTACATATGGTACTATGATGAAGCTTATAGATATTCAGTAAGTTCAGGGATGACGGTGTTCATGGCATGAGAAGAAGCAATAGAATATCTAAATCTAGGATGACAGTATAAATCAGGAAAAATTTCTTTTTAAGTGGAAGGAGCCCAAAGTCATCAACTTAGAGCCTGGGAAATTGCTGGCACACCTCCCATGTATATTAAAGTGAGTACCCATTAGAGGGTTTTCAGACACAAGTGACAGAGTATACAACAGGATAGGCTGAGTAATGGCCTCCAGTGAGTCCCAGAGCCCAAGACCAGAACCTGCCAATATTACCTTTTATGCAAAGAAGGGACTTTACAGATGTGATTGGAGAAGGGAATGGCAACCCACTGCAGTATTCTTGCCAAGAGCATCCCATGGGCAGAGGGGTTTGGTGGGCTACAGTCCATGGGTCACAAAATATCAGACACGACTGAAGGGACTTCATGCCTGCCGATGTGATTTAGTTTAGAATCTTGACATGGCAGGTTATTCTATATTATCCAGGCAGGCTCTAACTATAATATGATGGAGAACAGTGAGAAGGCTAGCTTTCTTCCTCTTTTCTATTTTTTAATTTTTATTTTTTGGCCACCCCATGCAGCATGCAAGATTTTAGTTCCCCAACCAAGGATCAAACCCGTGCACCCTGCAGTGGAAGCCTGGAGTCTTAACCACTGGACCACCAGGGAAGTCCCCTTTCTCTTTTTATAAGGACACTATTTTCATCATAAAGGCTCCACTTCTGTGACCTAATTACCCCCCAAAAGCCTTACCACCAAACAAAATCACATTAGTACTTCAACATTTGAGTTTGGAAGGGACATAAAGTCCATGAAAGTGAAAGTGTTAGCTGCTCAGTCACGTCCGACTCTTTGTGACTCCATGTACTGTAGCCCCCCAGGCTCCTCTGTCCATGGGATTGTCCAGGCAAGAATACTGGAGTGGGTTGCCATATTCTCCTCCAGGGGATCTTCCCGACTCAGGGATCAAACCCAGGTCTTCTGCATTGCAGGAAGGCAGATTCTTTACCCCTCATCCACCAGAGATGCCCGGATCAATTAGTACCTGACTCCATGTATGCCACTTCCATTTGATGGCACGGTGGTGCTGGGCAGGTCCTACTTTTTAGATATGTGGATCAGATAAAACCCAGCTCATGAAGAGCAAAATGGTCCTCTGGTATTAACCATCAGGGACCTTGTCATCACCTTCCAGTTCTAGTACCAAGCCAAGAACTGTTTCTTGAAACAAGTTATCTAACCAAGCAGGCATGACTTTGCTCAAATATTTAGAGAAGTAGCCTCCAAAAACTGTGGCCGCATGATTCAGTAAGAAATGCATTTTAATTTGTAATCCAATACAATGCACTCAAAAGACACTTGCTCCTTGGAAGAAAAGCTATGACCAACCAAGACAACATATTAAAAAGCAGAGACATTACTTTACCAACAAAGGTCTGTCTAGTCAAAGGTATGGTTTTTTCAGTAATCATGTATAGATTATGTGAGAGTTGGACTATAAATAAGGCTGAGCGCCGAAGAACTGATGCTTGGACTGTGATGTTGGAGAAGACTCTGGAGAGTCCCTTGGACTGCAATGTGATCCAGCTAGTCTATCCTAAAGGAAATCAGTCTTGAATACTTATTGGAAGGACTGATGATGGTTGAAGCTGAAACTCCAATCCTTTGGCCACCTGATGCAAAGAGCTGACTCATTTGAAGAGAGCCTGATGCTGGGAAAGATTGAGGGCAGGTGGAGAATGGGATGACAGAGGATGATATGGTTATATGGCATCACTGACTCAATGGACATGAGTTTGAGCGTGTTCCGGGAGCTGGTGATAGACAGGGAGGCCTGGTGTGCTGCAGTCCATGGGGTCTCAAAGAGTCAGACACAACTGAGCAACTGAACTAAACTGGACAATGCACTCAGAAGACCCTGAACAAAAATAAAGAAGTTTCAACAAATGGTGCCTTACTATAGCCTATGTACTCTGATATTTTCCTTTCTATTTTACCTTCTTTCATATCTTTTCAAACACTGCTCATGACCTGTTGCCCGGATCTTGCACAACTCACTAAAGGCTCACAACACACAGCGTGAAACATGCTGCCCTAGAGGGCTCAGTTATCCCCTTCCTGGGTTCTGTTATAGGATCCACAGAACAAAACAATCACTAAAGAAAGTTCAAATAAAACTGATTCTGCTGATTCAAAACGTCCAAACAGCAGAGCTGCTTGCCCTGCTGAAGAAGCTTCCCTGGACCGCAGGGAATCCCAGTAGCCTCCAGGGTCACCCAGTAAGTGGATCAGAGCAGCACCCCAATGCGATATCCATTGCCATCAACACTGAAGGGGCCCATGAAGCATTTTTCTTTCTCCTTAATAAAAGATGCAGCAACTGGTCTTTCCATTTTGAGGGGATTTAACTCCATGCAGTGAGAATGATATGTTTGTTTTCAATACTACCTAAAGTACCATTCTTATTGGTAACCATCTTACCTCCAGGGCAGGTGGGAAATGAATCCCACTTTGGGAAGTTAGAGGACAGAACTGACACAGGAGAAGTTGCTATCAGACAAAAAAAAAAGGAAGTGAAACAAACTTTCTAGGTCCCAGGTGGGGCCTAGGAAAGAGGAAGGGGAAAAAAATGTACAGAAGGTCAGACGTCCATGTTCAGGCTTATGTAATAGATTTGCTAAAATTTGCTAAAAGCAGCCAGATAAGTTGAGGAACCCTAGAGCAGTGTGATTTTGCCCCCAGTGGGTCCCGGGATATTTTCAAGGTAACTTAAGATGAGGGCCATGTATGTCTGAGTGCTTTCCAGGCTGAAAATAGCTGATTGGCATAATGAGCTGGAAGAAGATGAAAATCATCAAATTGATTACTCTTAGATTTGAGATCAGAGTGGCAGAAATTGTTGGTATTACATGGGCCTAGAGAAGGAAGCAGGGGATTGCTCACAAAGCGGCCAACTCTCCAGACTCTCAAAAAAAAATCTCCCAGGAAAGCCAAAGAATCCCGCAGAGGGGCAATTTTTGATTCACTTTCAAATGACTGGGAAGAACAGGTAGAAATCAGGCTCCACTGGATCCTCAGCTTCAAGATGATGCAGAGAAAAAGCCTGAAGACTCTCAATTACACCTCACACGGAACCAGAAACCAGAAGTCATAGTGCAGAAACCATGACTGCACTATGGATGCAGTCATGCACTAAGGATGGATGGAGCCCACAGAGAAACTTTCCCATGGCACACATCAGCAGAGGAGAAAACACAGTGCACAACATAACCAGAGAAACCAGCTGTCCTGTAGCAGACACAGAGTAGGTGCCCAGCTAGACGAGAGACCCATGAGAGTTCTGACGACACACAGCAATTCACCACAGGTCTGGGACCTGCCCCCTTCTTCACGGAAACATGTGAACTATCTTCTCATTTGCAACCTAAGATGGGGAACAGAGAAACAGACCTGAAAGGGTATCTGAATTTTTCTTGTACTCAGTAACAATGGAGGGTTGTTAAGAATTTTTGATTAGTTATTAAAGTAATGAAGCTATTGCATTTTTTATACCATAGGAGTTTATAGCTATAGAATGACCTTAATATAGCTTTGGATGGATTTGAGTTTATAAAAGCAAGTGAAAGTATGTTTGGAATTTAACTGGGCACCAAAATGATCTGTGGAAGTAGAGCTATAGTGAATATGGCAAGATTCATTTTCTTTGGGGAAAAAATTGAACATCGTGAAAATATAAAAAAAAAAAATTCTGTCTATCCATTAAACAGACAGTGAAATGAGAGTGAGAGGTGCAATTGAAATGGGTGGGAGAACAAGGCTTAAGAGGGAGGGGATATATATATATAAACTATGACTGAGTTGCACTGATGTATGGCAGAGACCACCACACATTGTAAAGTAATTACCCTGAGAAAATCATAATTGAAGATGCCATATCTACTTCAATGTTCACAGCAGACTGATTACAATAGCCAGGACATGGAAGCAACCTAGATGTCCTTTGACAGAGGAGTGGATAAAGAAAATGTGGTGCATATATACAATGGAATATTACTCACCCATAAAAATGAATGAATTTGACTCAATTCTAGCAAGATGGATGAACCTAGAGTGTGTTATACTGAGTGAAGTAAGTCAGAGAGAGAAAAAATATGTAGTATATTGACACATATATATGGAATCTAGAAAAATATTGATGAACCCACTTGTGATGGGGGGGCTGCAGAATGAGGATACAGATTTAGATAATGGACTTGTGGACATGGTGGGGGCGGCAGCAAGAGGACCAGTGGAAAAGGTAGCATCACCATATGTGAACTATCAGGGGTAAGTTGGATATTGGTGAGAAGTTGCTGTGTAATGCAGGGAGCCCAATCTGGAGCTCTGTGATGACCTGGAGAGATGGGAAGAGGGGAAAGGAGGGAGGCTAGGGAGGGAGGGGATGTGTGTATAATTATAGCTAAATTGCATTGTTGTATGGCAGAAACCAACACAGCACTGTAAAAAAATTTTTTTAATAGTTAAATAAAAAATAGAAATAAAAGTGAAATACAATGGAAAAAATAAATAAAAATAATGCAATCCGAAGCTGTCCTTTGCAAATACTAAATGAGATCAAGAGAGATGAAACTGTGTGGACCACGTCCCATACATAGTTAATAGCAGAACAAACACCAGAATCCAATTTAGTTTATTGCATATTTCAAAAATTAACCAACTCCCTTAAACTCTTCTTTTCTGTACACAAACCTAGATTTGCAATTGGGGCATAAAAGATGGGAAGAAACACCTGTATATTAAATCTCTACTCTTTACACATCAGCTGCACAACTGATGGCAGGAGATAAGTGAAATGCTTCAATAACCTACTTCTGTATTATTCATGCATTATGCATGAGCAAAAAGGATGTATAATTGCCACATAACCTCCAAGAGGAGAATAGAGGGTAAAGAAAATTTTTCATTAAGAATCCGTGATACATAAATAAAACATGCCTTAGAAGTATAGATAATTATCATCATAATAGCTACAAGTATAAAAGCAGAAAGTTACATTAAAGTAATAGATTTTATATAAAATGGCATTTGCTTCAAAAACAGTGATAAGTTGTGTTCATAACATATATTGAACCACACAGGTGAAACAAAGATCTTAGACTAACACCACAACTTGAAATAAGGCCATGCATATGAACTCTCATTGGGGAAAACTTGTCAAACATAGAAATATAGTGCCAGATTCCAACCCACTTATGTTCTGTGAAAGAGCATACCTACCTACCTCTGCTTCATCTCATTTCCTCTTTCCTATCTCACTTTCTGCATCCCTTTAATCCCCGGATAGGGCTTCCCAGGTGGCGCTAGTGGTGAAGAACCCACCTGCCAAGGGAGGAGACATAAGAGTCTTGGGTTCAGTTCCTGGGTCAGGAAGATCTGAAGGAGGGCACGGCAACCCACTCCAGTATTCTTGCTTGGAGAATCTCATTGACAGAGGACCCTGGCGGGCTTTAGCCCGTAGAGTCTCGCAGAGCCCGACATGACTGAAGAGACTTAGCGCGCACTCACAGCCTGTCTCGACCTCTCAACTCTCTCCCCCTAGGGGGCGCTCTGGTTTGGGTCACGGATCCCTCTCCCTGGATTGATGCACTCCTTTCCCAATACTGAGCTTTCCTTCCCCCACCCCTCAAAGAGAGCCACCTTGATGTAAGTCACAACCCCTTTAAGGGAGTGGCCTGTTTTGCCTCTTGAGTATCTCTGGTAGATTTTTGCTTCAGTTGTATCTGCCTGGACACCATGGTAGTTTTGAGGGGCGTGAAGGTTTAATTAATTTTTTTTTTTTTTTTACTGTTTTCAATTGTGATCATACCCAGTGTAATTACTGGAGCATACCCAGTATACTCATATTAGATCATTCATTAAAGGAGGAAGCATAAGAAGTAACGATTTTGAGTTGAAGATAATAGTGATAAAGAATGCTCCTTTCGATTTTGATGATGCAGGAGATGCAAGAGACTTGGGTTTAATCTCTAGGCTAGGAAGATCTCCTGGCGTGGAAATGGCAGTCCACTCGACATTCTTGTCTTGAAAATTCTATGGACAGAGGAGCCTGGTGCGCTACAGACCATGGGGCTGGAAAGAGTCCGACGGACCTGAGCACCAAAGCACACAAGAGACATACAAAGGATGAAGTCTAAACTTTCACTTCAGGGTAATCTTTACTAGGTCAGAATTCTTAAACTAACATCTTAAAGCGATTCTTTGAAGTTAAAAATCAATGCCCAAAGACAGAACACAGAAATGGAATCTCCCTATTTTGACTCTTAGCTGTTTGGAAATAGGTTCCTTAAACTAGCAAAGTGTATTGACCATGCATAATTCAATAATTTTAAATGGCAGCTCCTATGTGTTCATCTAAAAACAAACACAAAATTACCACACACACACACAAAAATTACAAATAGCAAGATTTCCCAGCAGCAGATAATAAAAGCTGCTGTTATGTTTTCTATATAATAGTTCTTAATGCTCCACATGTATTTGACTTCAAATATAAATTACATCTCTTTTATTATTTATTTTTAAATCACACTTTTCCTATGTAATCAATTTAAAATAAATCAACCAGTGAATGTCACTTATCACTTGAAAAAAAAAAAAAGCTAAAATTTAACCTATTATGCCTGTGTGTCTCAGCAGACACTGCTACCTGGTGTATCTCAGCAAAGAGAAGACATTTAGATGAAGCACCAGTGTGATATCGAAGAGAAATTGGAAGGCAATTTAAATATTTATTGCTGCTTTCAGAAAACAAAGAGATACTATATTTTCAACTCTGAGCAAAGTGTGTTAAAATCTCTTTATCAAGAATCTCTTTCATTATCTTTCAAAATGTGGCAAGGTAGTTGCTCCCAGNTCTCAGCAAAGAGAAGACATTTAGATGAAGCACCAGTGTGATATCGAAGAGAAATTGGAAGGCAATTTAAATATTTATTGCTGCTTTCAGAAAACAAAGAGATACTATATTTTCAACTCTGAGCAAAGTGTGTTAAAATCTCTTTATCAAGAATCTCTTTCATTATCTTTCAAAATGTGGCAAGGTAGTTGCTCCCAGTCTCCCTTCTCCTTCCAACCCATACCCTCAAATTTTTCTCCCTAAATCTTTGCAGTTGCTTCCATTGTCCTGATTAAGTTATAGATTTAAAATAATAATAAAACAAGAAGGCAACCCTGAATGCTGCTCAAGCAACACAGGAGTCTTTCTCTTAATGTGGAGATGGGGAAAAGACTGTGAATACTCATAATCAATATTGTTTTCTTTTATCTTGGAACTTCTGTTTTCTTCCAGTATTCTTAAAAATGATGTATGATTTACATTCTATAAAATGTACAGATCTTAAATGTACAGTTGGATGAATTTTGACAAATATATACACTTGTGTAACCAATATGCAATGCTCAAACTATATGGAACATCTCCCTTAGCCCAGAAAGTTCCTTTGCACCCTTGTGAGCAAATAAGCTCCCTGTAATTAATAGAGCTATCCAATATGATAATTTCTATTTTTGTTTTGTGGTTTATGCATATTTTTTCATCTAGCTGTACTATATTCCTTTTTATTGCTTTTTTATCCATTCTCTTTTTGAGATACATTTGGTTATTCTGGTTTTTGTCTTTGCTGCTATACTGTGTTTAGTAATATACAGATCTAATATGTATTTATTTCCCATCCATCATACTAGCCAACATTGAAATCTGACAAGAACACATTTATGGGAGATTATGGAGCAGCAGAACTCATATATTCTGCTGGATGAAATGTAAATTATTACAATTACTTTGGAGAGCAATTTGGCAATATTTAAGAAAGTTGTAGAGATGCACTTTCCATTATCCAGTAATTCCACTTCAACCTACATGTTCTAAAGAAACTCTCAGATTTGTGCATAAGTAGACACTGACAAAAATGTTCACAGCAGCATTTTTTATAAAACCCAAAATGTCAAAACAGCATAGATGTGCTGTCAGCAGAAGAATGGATAGATTGTAATACATATATATATATATCCTTAAACCAAATACTATTGGCAATGAAAATAACTAAAATAACTTGGAGAATCCTCACAAATATAATATTGAGCAAAAAAAGTTTCAAAGAATGTTATGATAACTTAACTATATATTTAAAACAATAAAATAGCATATATGTATAATATATCAAGAAATATGTAAAAATGTTGACCATCATACAGAGAAAAGCAGCTACTTCTGCAGAAACTAGAGTGAGATAAGAGACAAGAAGCTTCTTATTCTACAAAGGAATATTATACAGCAGTGAAAAAGAATGAACTATAGCCAAACAGGATAATATGTGGCATTTACAAACATAATGTAGAGTAAAAAAAGCAAATTCCAGAGCATTATATAGTCTAATATTTGTATAAAGTTCAAAAAAGAAAAATAAAACAATATACTGATTATGTATAAGAAAAAGATGGGAAGCTTCAACTAATTTCATTTAACCCTGACTGTGGATACATGGTCACTATAATATTCCTCGTATCTTCTATAATGTTTAAAATATTTAAGTAATAACAGATTTTATTTTATGATACTGAACTACTCAGAAATGAACACCTGATTCAATACATTCTTAAGAGGACCTTTCAGAAAGTATGTTAAAAAGTTTATGCAAGGATCTTTGGAAAACACTGAAGGGGCTAAACTTCCTTTGTACTGATTTTTCAAATCAGCATTGAAGTAACTACTAAAGATGATCTGGTATCTTCTCAGGATTTAAAGGTTACTTGGAAAACACATTTTCAGATGGATCCTTTTTTGCTGTCTATTCTAAAGCATAACATTTGAATATATCAGAATGTATCTGCACGTATAGATACTTCGGGGACAGTGGTATGTTGGTGAATGTGGAACCACCAGCTTAGAGAAGAGAGGGCTGATTTGTAGCAGTGGTTAGTTCCAAAGCTGTAAACATTCCCACCATTGTTGATCTACACTACCAAACTGCCTCTGATGAATGCAAAGCTGGGAAGAGATGTGCACATCAACTGCTATGAGCTAGCCCTGGCACTTGATGGTGGGAGACAAGTGTCAGAGAAGACTTCCTCTGAGATGGGAGAACTCACATATATTACTTTGGAGAGGAATTTGGCAATATTGGCAATAACACAGTAGGAGTCACTACCCCTGACCTACAATGACACTGGGATTTTCCCAATGATCAAACTAATGCTAAGTGATCCAAAAATACATTGAAGAAAGGGTAAAAGTGGAAAAGAGAACTTATTAGGGAAAGGAAACAGTATTGCTCACGTGAACCTAAAAGTAAAAAATTTGCAACCTTTGCTACATTTCAGAGGCTAAGTCTTAATGTTCTGGAAAGCAGATCTATTTCTAATAAAATGCTCCAATGTCCTGAATACTCTGAGTTGGTGGTAGTGCATTGTTACCACAATGAAATGATGGTGTCTGTGATGGAAAAACTAGTCTACAAGTGCAAGCACAAGAGCTTAGCTGAGGAGAAAAGATACCAAAATGTGTGGACTTGGTTATATAAGGAGATTACACAGTTCGTCAATTCCCAGAACTATGGTGGAAGGAGGTAGTATGTCCAGCTGTGTGTGAGTCCACCCAGGAGGAGAAAGAATAAAAGCAGGTGAGAGAAGCTTCTAGTGTACTCACTTCCTGATGTTAGGTCCTCTTGCCCTGCCTCCCACCACTGAACTGTGGTAAAGAATCTGATTACAACTACACCTCCTTAACAGGTACGTGAATCACCTGCAAGACACCCCCCAGCATGTTCTAAACACTTTCTGAGAAGCAGAAGTCAGTTTTCTAGGCTATTCCCTAAGCCCATCCAGACATCAGGCCTCCCAGAGGTTCAGTCCTGGAGGCAGATTAAGAAGCACTTTGCGATAAAATCTCAAATAATGCAGGAAATTCTGTGATTAAATCCTATGTTCTTTGGCCATCAATACCTTCAGCTCAGCACATTAGACACCTTAAATGATTAAGTCATTAAATGATTCAATATGCAGCTTTTTCTTTAACCCTAGACTAAAACTAGAAAGATGATCGAATCTTAAAAGTTTATTTTTTAAAAAAGTAAAACAGAAAAAAACCAAAGTAAAACAGGATGAAAGCCTCAACAATGTGATTTTCCTATAGGGACTGAAGAATATGACTATACCAGCTACTCGGTTAAAGATTTAACATCAGATAAAATTTCTAAAATTTTCAATTCAGAATGTTCTGTAAGTGGAACTGGCTTAAAGTAAATATTGTTATACATATGGATTTTTAAAAGCACTTTCATTATTTCCAGAGAGCCATAAAAATAAATTTTGCTGTTCTTACTGTTTAATAATACATTTTTAATTACTGCTTATGTTTTCCTTGGGAATTGGGAGGTTTGTTTCATTTTCTGTCTACTTTACAAAAAATAATATATTCAAGAATTTATTTTTTCAAGGATTTATGAAAGCATCCAAGAACTTGTTCCTTGTGTTTATGTGAAGGTCTCTCCAGCTATCAAGGCTTTATTTAAGGAGTGCATAACACCAATAGTAATTCAAAAGAGATCTACTTTAGTCATTTTGCTCAGACATCACACAGTTGAGTTTTAGGTTATTTTCTTAATCTATCTTAATGTATTCAATTGAAATATGTTTAAGAATGCATTTTTTCAAAAATTTGATTAGATGCCTAGAATTTTTGGGAAAAAAGAGAAGCTTTCCCCCCTAATCTTTTGGTGTGTAAACACTACTTGAAATGTCAAGACTAATCAACTAAAAAGTAGCCCCAGTGTAAAAATTACTGACTTTAAAAAAAAGTGCTCCTTTAAATGATCATTTTTTGATTCACTCAGTAGTTTATCTGCAACGGGAAACTTTTGATTGATATCATAACAGCTACTTGAATCTCAAAGAGGACAAGTTGTCTGAATTGACCCAAGTTAATTAGATAGATGGAGAGAATTTCTCCCAAAGCAACTGGATCAGCCTAAACCTTCCATCAAGATTTACTCTGCGGTAGTCTAAAGGGGGAGGTTTTGGTCTTTCAGACCCCATTTAAAAGAAGTTTTGCTCTTTGTATCTTTCTGTATTGTTTTTCTGGATGCAAAGAGAACATGTTGTTTCTAGAACAGGAAATATATATATATATATATATATATATATATATATATATAATGTTCCCACCTAGGTTAATCGTTAAGCTGCTGTCAGCTAATATCTTGACGGTGATAAACTGACAGCTGGTTGAGAACTTTATAGGTACCTTTCAAGGCATAAGAGAGATAGAAATAAAGGAGGAAGATTGTAGGGAGAAAGGCAGAGAGCAAAGACTTATTCTCCTTTCACTCAAAACACTGTCTCAGGGACATCTGTTTCAGATGCATTTTCTCATGCTGCCTTCAAGAATCTAACCAAAATGACAGTAAAGAGAGAAAAAAGGTAAAAGTCATAATCCCATAGGATGAAAAGAGTTGTAGAAGAGAAGAGAGTGGATAAGTCCACAAAAATCTTGAAAAACGGAAAAACGGACAGATGAGTGATAAAAGATTTAGCTGGTTGGGGAAAGCTGAAAGTCACCTCCCTTCCCAACAAGCAAATCTGTTGGCTCTACAAAAACAAATAGGCTGATACAGTATCTTGCAATAATCTATCAGTTCAGTTCAGTTCAGTTCAGTCACTCAGTCGTGTCCGACTCTTTGCGACCCCATGAATTGCAGCACACCAGGCCTCCCTATCCATCACCAGCTCCCAGAGTTCACCCAGACCCACATCCATCGAATCGGTGATGCCATCCAACCATCTCATCCACTGTCATCCACTTTTCCTCCTGGCTCCCATCCCTCCCAGCATCAAAGTCTTTTCCAATGAGTCAACTCTTCG
>SJYA01000280.1:2623371-2665282 GCA_006410615.1 Neotragus moschatus
TGTTGAGCTTTAAGCCAACTTTTTCACTCTCCTCTCTCACTTTCATCAAGAGGCTTTTGAATTCCTCTTCACTTTGTGCCATAAGGGTGGTGTCATCTGCATATCTGAGGTTATTGATATTTCTCCCGGCAATCTTGATTCCAGCTTGTGTTTCTTCCAGTCCAGCATTTCTCATGATGTACTCTGCATAGAAGTTAAATAAGCAGGGTGACAATATACAGCCTTGACGTACTCCTTTCCCGATTTGGAACCAGTCTGTTGTTCCAGTAGCCATGGATGGGTGTGAGAGCTGGACCATAAAGACAGCTGAGTGCCGAAGAATTGATGCTTTTGAATTGTGCTGCTGGAGACGACTCTTGAGAGTCCCTTGGACAGCAAGGAGATCAAACCAGTCAATCCTAAAGGAAATCAAGCCTGAATATTTCACTGGAAGGACTGATGCTGATTTTGAAGCTCCAATATTTTGCACCTGATGTGAAGAGCTGACTCATTGGAAAAGACCCTGATGCTGGGAAGGATTGAGGGAAAGGGGAGAAGGGGACAACAGAGGGTGACGTGGTTGGATGGCATGGACATGAGTTTGAGCAAACTCCGGGACACAGTGGAGAACAGGGAAGCCTGGTGTACTGTAGTCCATGGGGTTACAAAGAGCCGGACACAACTGAGCGGCTGAACAACAAAAGCATTGGAATGAATGTTCGATTGAGAATTCTTACCATAACACATGCCCAGTTCAGTTCAGTTCAGTCACTCAGTCGTGTCCACTTCTTCTTACCATAATCCATCCTCACGCCCAGACAAGAAAGAAGGAAGGAGAAGAGGAGACAAAACAATTTCACTTCCTTTTACACCCGCACATGGTGTAATGATGAAGTCCTGAGCCCTGCACTTGGATTGAAACAGACATCTCTCTTGGGAAGCAATAGCACATAACTCAGATAAGGCTATAATTAAAACATCATTTCTCTTTAGCTTTGTGATTTCTCTTTAGCGCTATGATGATAGCAGCTTTTTAATTTTTTATACATTTTCTTAATTATGTTTGCTTTGTGCAATATTAAAATTAGTTTTAATTTCCTACTGATTTTCCAGCTGAGAGTGGAGAGATACAGTCTGAAAGTGGAGTGAATGCTTAAAAATGTCGCAGGCACAGAAATGGTTACCTAGTAAGCACATTTCCTTCAAGAAAAAAAGGTCAATTACCCTCAATTTATACTGGATATCAAAGACTAACTAATAAAATCCCAGCCATCTTAAGAATCAATCAGAAACAGCAGCAGTTCTAGGAATCAAGATGATCACTTAGGGTATATTTATTCCAGGTGAGTAAAATCCGCTTGAATTGAGTCGACAGGAAAATAGTCACAGACACACTTAAATGCAAGGAATGATGTCATCTAAACCAGCTTCTTTGCCTAGATTAGTGGCAAAACTCAGGCGTGTAATCAGCAATATATACAAAATGTACAAAATGCTTTATCCGTAGTCTCATTACTTGACAGACTGAAAGATGCACATCCCCACACATATGGCTCCATGGGTCTGATGTGATTTTTCATTATTAAAAAGCAAACAAACAAAAAAAAGCAGGCTGCCAAATTTTGCAAAATTGTCTGCAATGGTTATCTGTCCCAGGTGGATTTTCATCTGTTACTGTGAACTGCCAGCTGTGGTTGGCCATTTGCATGTTTCCATGAGCTCTTTCTCACAAAGATTTCTAAAAGGTATGATTTCAAAAACAATTTTATCCCAAACCAGCTCATTTCAAGAGAGAAATCATTTATGTCCCTCTCATTCCCCTTTCTCTCTGTGTGTGTCTTTACATCCCAGTTGATAGGAAGATGCTCCTAGTGTGCGTGCGTACATTAGTCACTCCATCATNTTTGCATGTTTCCATGAGCTCTTTCTCACAAAGATTTCTAAAAGGTATGATTTCAAAAACAATTTTATCCCAAACCAGCTCATTTCAAGAGAGAAATCATTTATGTCCCTCTCATTCCCCTTTCTCTCTGTGTGTGTCTTTACATCCCAGTTGATAGGAAGATGCTCCTAGTGTGCGTGCGTACATTAGTCACTCCATCATGTCTGACTCCTAGCGACCCCATGGACTGCAGCCCACCAGGCTCCTCCGTCCATGGGATTCTCCAGGCAAGGATACTGGAATGGGTTGACATTCCCTTCTCCAGAAGATCTTCCTGACCTAGGGACTGAACCCAGATCTCCCGCATCGCGGGGAGATTCTTTACCATCTGAGCCACCACGGAAATCTCTTTAAATATAAGTACCATGGAGATAGATTAAACTTTTTATAATATAAGGTTGCCCTCCATATCCTTCTCTCAGACATCTTCCTTTCAAGGATAATTCTGTAAGTTATATCTACTTAAAGAAATACTAGAATATTTTATGAAGAAAGATGTTATGAAAATTTTCAAATAAAATCATACTTTTCTTGACATTAAAGTTTGACATATCAGTGATTTAGAGATTTTTTTCTTGCTCTATTATATAAACTATTAATTTCCATTTCTTCCTTTTAGAGGCACTGTTAGCTTGTTATTACTATATGCATATGATGCATACTCTCCTATGTATATCTGGGTTTTAAAACACGAATGAAAAACTGTAGGTAAGAAGTCAAAACTATGAAAAAAGAAAAAGGACACCGAACAGAAAACAGTGACAATGCCAACTATATCGATAATCATTTTGCATGCCAATGGTCTAAATGCACCAAATAAAAACAAATTATAAGAGTGGATCCAAAACCACAACCCTATTATTTGTTGTCTACAAGAAACCCACTTTAAATACAAAGATATATACAGATTAAAGTTAATGGATGGAGAAATAAAAATAATGCTAATGCTGATCAAAATATATCAAGGATGGGTAGCTATGTTAATTTAAAAAAAAATAAACTTCAAAACAAGGAACATTATAAGGGATAAAAAATGGTATCACCTAATGTTAAGGAAGCCAGTTCTCTAAGAAAACTTAACAATGTGTATATGCCTAACAACAGGGTGTCAAACTCCAAGAAGCTGAACTTGATAGAACTGCAAGGAGAAATAGATAGATGCATGTACTTTCACAGCTGGAAACTTCAAAACTACTCTATTGGAAACAGACAGTAGCAGGCAGAAAATTAGGAATAACACGGTTGAATTAAGCAACAGCATCATTAATCAATCAAATATAATTGATATCTATAGGCTACGTTAACAACAGCAAAATACTCATTCCTCTCAAGCTCACGTGGAATATTCTCCAAGACAGACCACATGCCTGGCTATAAAGCACACCTAATTAAATTTAAAAATTAGAAAACATGCAATATCTGCTTGCAGACCACAGTGGAATTAAACCAGAAGTCAATAACAGAAAGAGAACTGCAAAATTCCAACATACATGGGCATTAAGCAGCACACTTCTAAATAACATGTGGGTCAAAGAAGAACGCGCAAGGGAAGTTTTAAACTATTTTGAACTAAGTGAACATAAAAATGCAGCTTATCAATATTTGGAGAGTATGGATAGAGCAGTGCTTAGAGAGAAAATATAAAATTCAACGCAGAGAAGAGAAAAAAAGATGCAAAATCAGTCATCTAAGTTTCCACCTTAGGAAATTAGGAGGGAAAAAAAGAGCTAATTAAACCCAAAGTAAGCAGAAGGAAAGTAATAATGAGAATTCGAGCAGAAATCAATGAAACTGAATAGAAGAAATCAATAAAGAGAACCAATTAAATCAAAAGCTGGTCATTTGAATACTGCAATTAAGAAAAGTCAATAAGCCTCTAGTGAGGCTTAGAGACTGGAATCTGAATCTTACCACTGTAGTGGTAAGGCAGTAGTCCTGGGCTTTCATAGAGAGGGTTAGACCCATGTCAGAGTGGAAAAGGTGCCAAGGGACGTTCTCAATTTACCTCAAAGGTGGTCCAGTGGTTAAGCTTTTAAGCTTCCATGTAGTTCCCTGGTCAGGACCAGGAAACTAAAATTCCTCCCTGCCGTGTGGCCATAAAGTGCATATTATGTGTGCTCAGCCACTTTTGACTCTTTGCGATCCCATGGACCGTAACCCGCCAGGCTCCTCTGTCCATGGGATTCTCCAGGCAAGAGTACTGGAGTGGGTTTGCCGTTTCCTGCTCCAGGGCATCTTCCTGACACAGGGATTGAACCTGTGTCTCCAGAATTGGCAGGTGAATTCTTTACCACTGTGCCACTTGGTAAGCCCTGTATTATGTATGTGTGTGTGTGTGTGTACATATACATATCTATTATTGATTATTGATATAGTTGGATTAATATTATATATATTTACATAGGGCTTCCCTCATAGCTCAGCTGGTAAAGAATCTACCTGCAATTCAGGAGAACGGGGCTCGATTCCTGGGTCTGGAAGATCCCTTGGAGAAGGAAATGGCAACCCACTCCGGAATGCTTGCCTGGAGAATCCCATGGACAGAGGAGCCTGAAAGTCCACGGGGTCACAGGAGTCGGACATAACTGAGTGACTAAACCACCACTTCCATATCTGGATATCTCAGGGGCGAGGAAGAAAAAGAATAGAGCAGGTGAGGACTCTTTCTGGGGGCATGGATCTGCCTCAACACCCCTCTTTCTGCCACTGGGAATAAGGGGCAGATGAGAGAGCCGTATTCCTTTGTGCAGCCACTGAATGCAATTTCACCTGCCCGCTCAAAAAGGTGTCCCAGTTATGGTCATATAATCTGACCCATCACATGAATAACCCATCTTCCTCGAACAGGGAAGAAGGAGCGTTTCTTTGAAAGCTTTCTTTCCATCCTATCCCCAACACCCTCAACTTCACCAAACAACTCACGCTCTCATCCTGAAACAGCAGCCAGCAGAGAACCATTTATACTTTAAAGGTAGAAGAGAATTTGGTCTTTGCTAACGTAACTCCTTCATTTTGCCACCGTGGATGCTGAGGGTCAAAAAGACAAAGCAACCTCCCCAACCAGCCGTTTGCTGCCAATATCACCTTTACTTATTAACACTGAGGTAGCCATCTGTATTATTCTTTGCATCACAATTAGAGACTTCCTTGAGGCTTCCCTGGTGGATAGTGGTAAAGAATCCACCTGCCAGTGCAGGAGACATGGGCTCAGTTCCTGATCTGGGAAGGTACCACATGCTGTGGAGCAACTAAGCCCATGTACCACGACTGCTGAGCCTGTATTCCAGAGCCCGGAGACCACAACTACTGAAGCCCGTGTGCCTGGAGCCTGTGCGCCACAGCAAGAGAGATCCCCCACAGTGAGGAGCCATGTACAGCTGCTGGCTGGTAGCTCCTGCTTGCCACAGCTAGAGAAAAGCCTGCACAACAAAGGACCCATTACAGCCAAAAGTAAATAAATAAAATAATTTTTTACAAAAGAAAATTCCTTACATGGCCTCTGTTCATATGGGTTCTTATGCAATCTTAAACCTTGATAATAATAAATGAAACAATTTTTAATAACCCATATCTTAATATTATGATGTATGGTTTTATACTAGATAATTAATCACAGTCCACACTTTTATACCTGGGATTGGAACATAGAGTAGGTTTTATAAATCAATAATTTTCTGTAATTAAGCTGCATCCAGAAAGAAAATAAATGAACCAGTTAACTAATCTTTTTATTGTCATTAGCCTGGACTGGGATTTTAATTTGCCGCTGTACACTGCTAATATACTTTAACTTTTGCTGATTTTCATTAGTTTTAGGAAAATGTCTTATGATAGTGTTGTGGCCTAAATTGTGTACTCTCAAAATTCAGATGTTGAAACCATATCCCACAACATGATTGTTTATGGAGATAAGGCCTTTATAGAGGTAATTAAGATTCTATGAGGTCATAAGGGTGGGGCCATAATCCCAAACAACTGGTGTCCTTGTAAGAAAAGGAAGAGTCACCAGAGATGTGTGCTCAGTGCAAAGGCCATGTGAGGACACTCACAGCAGGAAGGTGGCTGTCTGCAAGTCAGGGAGAGAGGCCACAGGAGAAACCAACTCTGCCACCACTTTGATCTTGGATTTCCAACATCCCAAAGAGTGAGAAAATAAAATTTTGTTGTGTAAGCTGCCCAGTCTGTGGTATTTTGTTACAGCAGCCCAAGAAGACTAATACAAAGAGCTATTTTTATGCACTTAAAAGCACTTCCTAGGCTTCCCAGGTGGCTCAGTGGTAAAGAATTCACTTGCCAATGCAGGAGATGTGGGTTTGATCCCTGCGTCAGGAAGATCCCCTGGAGAAGGAAATGGCAGCCCACTCCGGGATTCTTGCCTGCAGAATCCCATGGACAGAGGAGCCTGGCGGGCGGGTTATAGCCCGTAAGCACACACACACATGCAAGAGTTCATCACATGGTACAAATAATAACTTAGGAGCGTATATTTATATGTCTTATATATGTTATTTTATTTTACTCTTACTATTATATAAGTAAGCAGAGAAGGTAAGAGTGCTCTTATTGCATTGCCCAGAAAATGAAAGCTCGGAGTGATAAAGGGTTAGCTACAAGGACTCACTGTAAGTGAGCATTATTCAGAATTAGAACACTGATCTTTTGATGTACACTCTGCTGTTCTTCCTATCACAATGTATTGACTTTCATTTCACTCTGCTTTATTTCTAACAAAAATATTTACCTAAAATTATTTTCCACATATAGTTAAGTATAGACATCCAATTTACAGTCTCTGGAGTTATTCATTAATTGAATGCTATATTTCTTCATCTTTTCTCTGGTAGATTCATCATTCCCCATGGGTCACTAAGAGCACAACCATTATGTTTCATTGCATATTCTCAGGATTAGAGGAAAGACATTTGTTTTTGCAATAGAGGAGGGGAAATAAAGAAATATTGAAGAGAATATTTTATTGTCTAGGCTTGAAGGTCACATGTCTATGAATGCCCCCAAAGTGCCATGACTCTGAGCCTGTATACACTCTTCTAGATACTTAATCAGATTCACTGAGGGACTATCTTCTCCCTTAAAGATGAGAGACCCCCTCCCCACCCTCACAGAGATGTAGCCTTTTCCACTGATCCCCAGAGAAGCATCTTATCTGAACACAGTAATCCTGTATCAAGTCATTTCTCAGCATCCTTGTCATTCACTTAAACAACACCACTGATTAGAAATCAAAGACGTTTACACTCAGGTACAAATGTCTTTCTTTTTTCTAATTTCTTTCCAGTATGTCTAAAATTATGTCTGTGTCTTTCCTGAAATCCTCTACATCTGAGATCCTCATTCCAGAAAGCAGCTGCTCAAGCAGGAATATACACAATCTCAGAGAATAAATTACAGTATACAAGCAGACTACTTT
Source organism: Neotragus moschatus (assembly GCA_006410615.1). Taxonomy (NCBI): domain Eukaryota; kingdom Metazoa; phylum Chordata; class Mammalia; order Artiodactyla; family Bovidae; genus Neotragus; species Neotragus moschatus. The sequence goes on from SJYA01000280.1 coordinate 2,630,721, forward strand.
ATAAATATATTCATAAAGCAGAAGCACATCTCTCAAAGAAGCAGCAAAATCTGTAGAGATACGGGTTTGCCAAAAACTTATGCATGCCAGTTAAAATCACCAAAGAGACTACAGAGCTTCTCAGTTTATAACATCTGCAGTTATGTTTACACACTGAGGAAAAGAACTAGGAAGAAAGAAAGAGATGCTAAAATGCAGAATAAGAGACCCAAGCAGGAAAAAATTCTCTTAGGAGGACTATAACTAGGAGATGGAAGTCAGAACACAAGTGGATGGAATAACCTCAGATAGGAAGAGATGCTGGTTAAGCCTTGGGAATAGAGGTCTGGGAAAAGACTTTAAACCAAAAATGAAGCCTCTAATATGGTCTTGTGATGGATAGGCTAAAACATTAGATTTGTTTAATTCATCTTTAGTTCTTAAGCAGTTAATAAAGAAGCTTCTTTAGTTTCCTAAGTTTGAATTAACCTTATAAAAGAGAGGTATTGTTGCACCCTTGCTTACTTCTCAAATTAAGAAACAAATAGAAAATCTGTGATCATAAAGAAATGGAAGATGGCAGACCTTCAGTAAAGTATATAATATCTTGTTCATAATCAAGAGGGAATATATATAAGAAGCCAGCTATGATAGCTGGATAATTATAGATCCTAATTATAAAAGTATGCGGTCATTCATTCCAGTAGACAGAAGGCAGGACTTCCTCCTCATTGGGTTGAATGTCTCATCTGGTCTATGATATGGAACATTCAGATGTTGTGAAGGAGGGTCTGTGCATCCACTGAAGCAGAACATCACCATGTCCATAATGTCAAGGATTGTTGTAACAGCTGATAGTGAAAAGAGAATGAGTTCTGAAATCTTCAGAGACTAGTATTCCAGATCCTTTGCTTATTAGCAGTGAATTCAACACACCCATAAACTCCTTTAGCATATGGTAATAAATGTGGCACTTCACAAGGGCTGCCAGCTTTTCTTTCTCTTGTCTCAGTAAGTCAGCACTGGTATGAGTCACTCTAAAAGACAGAACCACAAAATCAAGGGAAACCATGATCAAAATGTCTGGAGGGCCCAGATAGGATATCTTAAGCTTGTCTACGTGGGAGGAAGCCCTTGGTTACCACTGGAATTAGCAATCAGTCAGAAACTAGGACAATGACATGGAACTTCTCGCTTGGAGTGCCTCGTGACTCAGTTCTTTGCCCTCTCATCTATGTATTTTTTCTCCCTGAATGTTTTCATGTAAGTCCTTGACTTTAAATTCCATCTTATTAGTTTCCTGGGGCTCCAATAGCCAAGTACCACCAACGAGGCAACTTAACAGCAGCTTGTTGTCTCATAGTTCTGGAGGCTAGAAGTTCAAAGTCAGGGTGTCAGCAGGACCATGTTCCCTCTGAAACCTGTAGGAGAATCCTGCCTTGCCTCTCCCCAGCTTCTGATGGTTTGCTGGCCATTCTTGGCTTTCCTTGGTTTACAGCTACATCACTCCAGCCTCTGCCTTTGTCATCCCACGGTCCTCTCCTTGTGTGCCTGTATCTCTGAGTCTCTTGTTGGCTTTAGGACCCGACCCACTTCATTATGATCTCATCTTAACTTGACTAATTATACCTACAATGACCATATTTCCAAAAAAGTTTACATTCTAAGTTACTGAAGGTTAAAACATCAGTGTATCTTTTTAAAGGGCACAGTTCAACCAATAACACCACTAATATACAGGTGATTCCCAAATTCATTGCTTTAATATTGACCCTGAGCAATCTCTCAGTTGCCTACCTGGTATTTCCATTTGGATATCTAAATAGGCGTCTAACATAGGCAAACCTTATCAACTGTCCCAGTGCCCCCTGTCCCAGCTCTAAACCTTTCCTTTCTCAGCCTTCTTCATCTCAGTGAATTGGGCTAACAGCTACCTCATTGTTCAATATAAAAATCTAAAAGTCATCTCTTATTCCTTCCTTACCCTTACCTCTTACGTGTATTCTATCAACAGTTCTTTCTCACTCTTTAACCTCCATGATGGAAGCAGAGTCATTTATTTCTCTAATCTGTTCTGCTACCACACAGGTCCAAATCACAAATCTAGTCTCCAAAATTATCTCCTTATATCATTGTTTTTCTAGAACCCATTTTCCATACTAGCAATCAGAGTAATTTTCTTAAAAGGTGAATCAAATCATGACAACTCTCTTCTTCTTGAAATTCTCGAAGTCTTTCTGCCACACTTAGAACTACTTTGACCTGGCTATGGTCTACCAGGACTAACAAGTATTGAGTCCAACACCATCTTTTCATACCACTAGCCACTTGCTTGGCTTACTCATGCTTGAGGGACATTGATTCCAGAAACTCTCTTGTTCAAATTGTCCAGGGTCCAAATATGGGTAGATGGGAATGAGGATGGGCATGGTGGTTGGAGGGAGTGAAGCAGGAGAGAGAGGAAAAGGAAAGTGTGGTAACTGGCATTTCATGGTTGCAGAGGAGACATGGAGTCTAACCAGTTTTAAACTTTAGACCAATCCTTCTTGTCTCATTCTTCTCCCTACTCCTATTTTCCAAGTTACCTGACACTTCCAAGTTCTGAGTATTGCAATTGGATTTTCTGTTGCTGATACTTAAGCTGAGGTATCTTTTCCCTTTACTGGGCCAGGGACTTCTCCTCAACTGACTTTCTGGCTTCCAAAATTCATAGCCATCTCTTGCCCATGTGGGTCTTGTCTCTTATTCTCTTTGACCTTCTGAACTGGTACACTTTTAATTCTTCTTTAGTGAAGTTTGAGAGAGAAGGTACATACATGCATGTAATTGATCTACCTGGTTAATGGGAAGTATCCTTAATGGTCACTTCTCTATTTCAACTCTTCTACTAAGTGACAGAAAACTCTTCGATTTGGGACAAAGTAAACAAGTAAACACTATATCATCTATATAAGATAAATGAATGAGATGATCATTTATAGCGGTGTTTCTCAACCTCAGCACTGTTCTCATTTGGGAATAGATAACTCTTACTTGTGGGGAGCTCTCCTGTGCATTCGTAGGATGTTTACAGCATCCCTGGTGGCTGCCCACCCTCCCAGTCATGACAACAAAATGTCTCCAGAGATTATCAGATGTCTTCTGTGGTGGAAGGAGATAGGGGAGATTTCTCCTGGTTGAGGACCTCTTATTTAGAGATAAATTAAACTACTATCACCAGGGTAAGGAAGAGGAGGGTGAAGTACAAGAAAGATACCCTATTCTTTAATCTAAAACACAAAAAACTTGGAAAATGTTACAGAAAGACATATCACAATATTTTGACCCTATCAAAAATTACAAACTTTCAGCTATAAAATAAATAAGCCTTGCTGATGCCATATACAGGAGCTTCCCTGGTGGCTCATTGGTAAAGAACCCTCCTGTCAGTGCAGGAGACATGGGTTCAATCTGTGGGTTGGAAAGATCTCCTGGAGAAGGAAAAAGCAAGCCATTCCAGTATTCCTGCCTGTGAAATCCCATGGACAGAGAAGCCTGCCAGGCTACAGACCATGGGGTTGCAAAGAGTCAGACATGACTTAGTGACTAAACAACAATGCCACCTACAGAATGATGACCATAGTTAATAATACTTATTGCATATCTGAAAGTCGCTAGAAAAGTGAATCTTAAAAGTTCCCATCACAAGCAAAACATGTTTGTATTTATGTAGGATGATAGACGTCACTTGATTTAGATCATTTTCCAATGTACACAAACACCAAATCATTATGCTATATACCTGAAACTAACATGATGTTCCATGTCAATCATATCTCAATTAAAAAAATAATTTTCAGGATCATTTTTCTAGATTTGCAGGGCAGAAGTAGAGACACAGACACAGAGAATGGACATGTGGATCCAGAGGTGGGGAAGGGAAGGGTGGAATGAATTGAGAGCATAGCACTGACATATATATGATGTGTAAAATAGATAGCTAGTGGGAAGCTACTGCATAACACAGGGAGCTCAGCTCAGTGCTCTGTGATGACCTAGGTGGGTGGGATGGGGGAGGGAGTGAGACTCAAGGGATAGGGGACATAAGTATACATAGAGCTGATTCATGCAATTATGCAGCAGAAACTAACAGAACATTGTAAAGCAATTATACTCCAATTTAAAAAAATACCTTTGACCCTAAATTACACTATGATGATCTCAGGAGAAACAAATCAGACTTCAAGAGAGATGAGAAATGGAAGGAGCCAAGGAGGCTCTGAGTGCTGGGGTCCTGCCCTGATGGATTCAGGGTAATTCGAAGAGTGAATGGCGTAGGCAAGGAAAAACTTATTTATTTAGAAATATAAAAGAAATTAAGAAGAAATAGTATAGTAGGAAAATTTAGCAGAGAAAAGAGGCTGAATAACTTGGTTTATAGGGAAAACCAATAAAACTTTGAGACAAGAAGTTTGCACCATCTACGTTAGGCCGCTGGCGCCCACTTGAATATTGAAGGGTGCCCCGCCTTAGGCTCCCTTTTGCGTGGATCTTAGAAGTCAGGACAAATAAGTAGACATGGTGAGCCTCCCTGCTCCAGATGGGAATTCAGCCAGAAAAGGAGGGGGAGGGAAGGGGAGGAAGAGAGAGGGAGACAGACATGGGGGGAGCCAGACTTCCAAGAAATTAGTTCAAGAGACTAGTCCGAGAAACTGGTCCATCCTTTATTGTTCAGAAGGCTTTTTATACTTTTGACTGTACATAGAGATCAATGGATAATACAAAGTTATGTAGTGTCAGCAGCCCTGACTCTTATCAAAACCAGGCTTTTTCTCTGCATACCTAGTGTATACACAAAATACACAAGTCTTAAGTGATTTACATCATCTTCTGGCCAGAAAGCCAATTAGCATTTTACAGCCTTTTTTCTGATAAGGGTTTGTCAACCAGAAGACTTATGTGTGTTAAAAGTGCTGTTTTTCCCAAAGTCTGGTGCCACTCTCAGAAAGCACTAAATAAAGTTACACTCTTACATAGCAAAGATACAACAATTTACAACAATGAAAAGGAGTACAGTGATTTATAACAAAGAAAAGTAATTAACTCAAAAGTCTAGTGTTGATAACATCAAAACTACTATATTCCTATTTCTATACCCCAATTACATCGATTAATATCCTTCAGGTGCCTAAAAGATAAAGAATATGGAGGTCTGGCAGCAGTCATTGAGTCAACAGTGAAAACCCATCACCAATATGATTTTTAGCTCTTTAGAAAAGGCTCTGTATCTTTAAGATGCTTTAAATTTTGTGCCTTTCACAGCTGGGGGGCTGTAAGCAATCCACAAATTGTAAAGTTGGGCAGACCGGTCAGATAAGTTAGAAAGTCATCAAAGGGGTTAAGCCGAGACATTCTTCTTATATGCAGGAGACTGTTAACTGGAGCCCTAACTCCCTGTTACGTCAGAAGAGTGGAAAGCACAGTACAATAAAAGCAGGCCAATTCTGGTTTTGGGGGGTAGATGTTCAGGAAAACTCAGGGGGAACCCCTGAAGCCAGATCATGCCTTTGTGTCTTGTCGGGCTTCCTTCCTCATGACCTTTGCCATGGGCGGGATTCCTGATGCTGGCTCCTGGCATCTGAGGAACTCAGTGGTAAAAGCCCTTGATCTTCACGCAAGTATTTCACTATTTACAGCATTCACTGTCTCTCCAGCAATCACATTATACATGTCATTATCAATTTATACTTACTACATTTTTCTTTAGCAAATATCTATATCTCACTCACAACATGTCAGGGATCATTGGGAACATGGTACATACAATAGCGTATGTGATATTTAGGGTCTTTATCTTCATGGCATTTGTATTCACACGGAGTAGTTGACAGGAAACAGTAAGTCAATCAATAAATAAGTTAACTTTGGTGGTGAAATGTGTTAGAAATGAATGGTGGGGTTGAGGGAAGAAGCACAGAAGGCAAGATTTCACAGGCAAGTCAGGGAAATTCCACCATAAAGATGACCCTGACTCAAAATCCAAAATATAATTAAACATTAAACTTAAAGTTAAAGGTTTCTCAGATGAAGTTCTGAAAAGATGACTCATGGAGAAGAAAAGAGTCAGCACCATATATATGTGTGTGTCTGTGTGTGCTCAGTCGTGTCTGACTCTTTGCGCTCCCATGAACTATAGCTCACCAGGCTCCTCTGTCCCTGGGATTGCCCAGGTAAGAATACTGGAGTGGGTTGCCAACTCTTCCTCCAGGAGACTTTCCTACCTCAGGGATAAAGCTTGCATCTCTGGCATTCTCCTGCACTGGCAGGTGGAGTGACTCTTTACCACTGAGCCACCAGGAAAGGTCTGTGTTTCTCTGTGCTATGGTCTAAATGATTGTGTTCCCCCAAATTATCTATGTTGAAATCCTAATCCCTAAAAGAAATGGTACTAAGAGGTGGGATCTATTGGAGGTGATTAAGTCATCTGGATGGAGCCTTCATGACTGGTATTCAGTTCAGTAGCTCAGTCCTGTCCAACTCTTTGAGACGCCATGAATCGCAGCACGCCAGGCCTCCCTGTCCATCACCAATTCCTGGAGTTCACTCAGACTCGTGTCCATCGAGTCAGTGATGCCATCCAGCCATCTCATCCTCTGTCGTCCCCTTCTTCTCCTACCCCAATCCCTCTCAGCATCAGAGTCTTTTCCAAAGAGTCTACTCTTTGCATNAGAAGACTAAAGCCCTGAGTAGACTTTTTCCAGAGAATGTCAGAAGAGTGGAAAAGCAGGCAGATTCTTTTTGGGGGGGGGGCGGGGGGTACATGCTCAGGAAATGCCAGGGGGAAAACCTGAGATTTGACTAGTCCTTGCCCATCAAATCTCCTGCCGCGTGACCTTGTCATGGGTGGGATTCCTCAGCTCCCGGCAATTAACATAATCTTTGATGATCAGACTGCCTGCCTCCTCTTTTGTTACAAAGTTCTGTCTGTCCTGACTCCTTGCCCTGCCTCCTTGGAGTACTTTCTCAGAGCTACCTGAGATGCCTCCCAGGACTGAAGTCCTAAACATTTCCACCAAACAAAACACTCTGTACTTCCAGGTTGTGACTATATCTTTTAGTCAACACCCCCAATCAGTCAAAAAGGTTTCTAAAAATTAAATGTCTTCCAACAACAGTTTTATGTGTTCAAAGTAGGTAGAGATCTTTTCTGGAAAGAATTACGTATATCACTTTGGGGGCATGGCATCAACCCAAATAAGAGTCATAATAAATTGAAGAGAATGATACTGATGCAAACACTACTCCTTGGACCAAAAGGATTTTAACTTTCTATGAAATGGAGAGCAGGCCGAGGGAGCTGGTCAGCTGAAAACCAGTTATTGCTATAAAAACAGAAGACTTCTTAGCAAAAGCAAAGTCAAGATCGAAGAACAAAGTATTTGAGAATCATTCCCAGGCTCCAATACTTTGGCCACTTGATGCAAAGAGTTGACTCCTTGGAAAAGCCCCTGATGCTGGGAAAGATAGAAAGCAGGAAGAGAAGGGGATGAGATGTTTGGATGGCATCTCATCTCAACAGAGGATGAGATGGTTGGATGGCATCATTGACTTAATGAACATGAGTTTGAGCAAACTCTGGGAGACTGTGAAGGACAGGGAGGCCTGGTATGCTGCAGTCCATTGGTCACAAAGAGTCAGACAGACTGGGCAACTGAACAACAACCCAGGCTGCAGAACTTAAACCTAATTAGGGAATCTGCTTTGGCCCCAGAGAAGGGAAAGCTGGTGATATGTACCCGATTGTCTTTCAAAATTACTAGAAAATTGTAACTGTTATGTGTCCCACTCAGTCTCTTTTTCTTAAATATACAGTTCTTTTAATTTTAGAGTCACTTCAGTTCAGTTCAGTCATTCAGTCATGTCCCACTCTTTGCTACCCCATGAATCGCAGCCCGCCAGGCCTCCCTGTCCATCTCCAGCTCCCGGAGTTCACTCACACTCGCATCCATCGAGTCAGTGATGCCATCCAGCCATCTCAATTGGTCATCCCCTTCTCCTCCTGCCCTCAATCCCTCCCAGCATCAAAGTCTTTTCCAATGAGTCAACTCTTCGAATGAGGTGGCCAAAGTACTGGAGTTTCAGCTTTAGCATCATTCCTTCCAAAGAAATCCCAGGGTTGATCTCCTTCAGAATGGACTGGTTGGATCTCCTTGCAGTCCAAGGAACTCTCAAGAGTCTTCTGTAACACCACAGTTCAAATGCATCAATTCTTTGGCACTCAGCCTTCTTCACAGTCCAACTCTCGCATCCATACATGACTACTAGAAAAACCATAGCCTTGACTAGACGGACCTTAGTCGACAAAGTAATATCTCTGCTTTTCAATATGCTATCTAGGTTGGTCATAACTTTTCTTCCAAGNTTGCATTGTTCACTTAAGAAGTTTATATTAAAATGATTCATATTCTTATGTTATTGCAAAGTCCTAAACTGCAATCAGTTACTTCTCCATTGCCAATTTCCATCACTCTGAAGGCTTTTATTTCTTTTTTAATTTAAAATATCTTTTATTGGGGTCAGAACATCTGTTATTTATCTATTTATGTATTACCTTCTACTCTAGGTATCCTTCTAAATGCTTTACAAATACTAATCCAATTAATCCTTAGAAAAACTCTAAGGTAAATTTTGCTTTTATCTCCATTTTACAGATGGAGATGGAAGAGAGCATGGTAACCCACTCTAGTATTCTTGCCTGGAGAATCCCATGGACAGAGGAGCTTTGGCAGGCTAAAGTCCATGGGTTGCAAAGAGTAGGACACAACTGAGCAACTAATACTACAGATGGAGAAACTGAGGCACAACAAGGTAAAGTAACTTTCTCAAGATATCTAGATTAATGGCAGACCCTGATGCTACTCAGGTCGTCTGGCTTGAGATTCTGCTCTGAACTTTCCATGTGACTGCTCAGGTTCTCTTCCTTCCCTCTTCTGCTCCTCCCTGCACTTGAGAACACCAGATTCATTTATGAACAAGTGAGAATTTCCTTGAAAGACAATGAAAGAAAATGGGGAAGGGGAGGGCACCAGAGTGAAAGTCTGATAGAATGAAGTACTCACGCAAGGATTTTCCTTATCATTGAATGCTAAAAATGAAATCTCACTTGGGACACTTTCAATCACAGCCTAACGCTAATGTTTACTGGGGGTAATAAATATGTGATATAACTTTACACATAGAAGAAGTGAGAAAATCAGCATACCTACAAAGATAAGTGTGGTTCATGGGATGGTGCTATTGTCAAATATCGGACAAAGTGCTTGGGTTATATCATAGGAATCCGGGAAAGTTGCAGACTCTTTTACCAAGACACACATTGCCATAAACTGGAGACCAGAGATAAGCATAAAATAGATTAAATGTAGTAACCATAAAATTAAGATAACAATAACAACCTATATCTGAAAGATATTGTCATAGTAACCAATAAAATGACTATATCCAAGGGAAAAACATTCTATTAAATTGAAAAATATGTGTCTCCTTATAGTAATAAAAAACAAAATTAATGTCTTCCCATTTAAGGAGCCAAAACAAAAAAAAAATTTATATATAGCTGTCATTTTATTGGCTTTTTCTCTATATGCATTTCAAATGATGCGAAGAATATTTATAAATGGACTAAAGTTATACTAATACAGCCATCTATTCATGAACTGGGAGGAATAAAGTTTGTGATTAAAGCAAATTAATCTTTGAGCCTTAATCCAAAACAAGGAATTCTTGGTAAAACTTATGATAGTTACTGGTCTAAGTGGGTCCTAGAGACCTGAAAATGTCTGTGCATCTCCAGAAATATTTACTGCAAAAAGAGGTGTGAATGATGGTCTGAAGTCCGAGTGTCTTCTACTACCTAATACCATAGATTTAAAACCCTTCCTCCTTGTCAGAGAGAACCCACAGTTTACTACTATGGAGATCCATTAAACCTTAGAGAGCCACACATGGCATTCGGGCGCTTGTATAAAACATCCTAGTTGATAAGCAACAAGATAATAGGGAAAGTGTCCTTTGCAACTGACTCCATGGAAGCTTTTCCTTCAGAGAGAGGCCTCTCTAAATTTTTACTTAAATTCTAAATCCAACTAGGTCATGAGCATTTATTCTAACAGTTATTACTCCTTGATGGGTCAGAATTATTTCTAAATTCCAAAATCTAGTACAGCTGATTTTGTAAATAAATAATTTAATTTGCAGCTCAGTTCAGTCACTCAGTTGTGTTCAACTATTTGTGACTCTGTGGACTGCAGCACACCAGGCCTCCCTGTCCATCACCAACTCCCAGAGTTTACTCAGACTCATACCCATTGAGTCACTGATGCCATCCAACTATCTCATCCTCTGTTGTCCCCTTCTCCTCCCACCTTCAGTCTTTCCCAGCATCACGGTCTTTTCAAATGAGTCAGCTCTTTGCATCAGTTTCAACTTGAACATCAGTCTTTCCAATGAATATTCAGGACTCATTTCCTTTAGAATGGACTGTTTGTATCTCCTTGCAGTCCAAGGGACTCTCAAGAGTCTTCTCCAATGCCACAGTTCAAAAGCATCAATTCTTTGGCCCTCCGCTTTCTTTACAGTCTAACATTCAAATCCATACATGACTACTGAAAAAACCATAGCCTTGACTAGACGGACCTTTGTTGGCAAAGTAATGTCTCTGCTTTTGAATATGCTATCTAGGTTGGTCATAACTTTCCTTCCAAGGAGCAAGTGTCTTTTGATTTCATGGCTGCAGTCAAAATCTGCAATGATTTTGGAGCTCCCCAAAATAAAGTGTGTCACTGTTTCCACTGTTTTCCCATCTATTTCCCATGAAGTGATGGGACCAGATGCCATGATCTTCATTTTCTGAATGCTGAGCTTTAAGCCAACTTTTTCACTCTCCTCTTTCACTTTCATCAAGAGGCTCTTTAGTTCTTCTTCACTTTCTGCCATAAGGGTAGTGTCATCTGCATATCTGAGGTTATTGATATTTCTCCCAGCAATCTTTATTTCAGCTTGCGCTTCTTCCAGCCCAGTGTTTCTCATGATGTATTCTGTATATAAGTTAAATAAACAAGGTGACAATATACAGCCTTGATGTACTCTTTTTCCGATTTGGAACCAGTCTGTTGTTCCATGTCTAGTTCTAACTGTTGCTTCCTGACTTGTATACAGATTTCCCAAGAGNTCAGCTTGCGCTTCTTCCAGCCCAGTGTTTCTCATGATGTATTCTGTATATAAGTTAAATAAACAAGGTGACAATATACAGCCTTGATGTACTCTTTTTCCGATTTGGAACCAGTCTGTTGTTCCATGTCTAGTTCTAACTGTTGCTTCCTGACTTGTATACAGATTTCTCAAGAGGCAAGTCAGATAGTCTGGTATTTCCATCTCTTCCAGAATTTTCCACAGTTCACTATGATCCATATAATCAAAGGCTTTGGCATAGTCAATAAAGCANTTTCCCTATTTGGAACCAGTCTGTTGTTCCATATCCAGTTCTAACTGTTGCTTCCTGACCTGCATACAGACAGGTACTAGTGCCCTCATAAAAGAGACTCCATGTATAAGGAATGTCATATGATATTTATCTATGCCTTGGCTATTATAAATAGTGCTTGCCTTATATGCAAACTCTAAAAAGAAATGATACAAATGAACTTATTTACAAAACAGAGACTCACAGACTTAGAGAACAAACTTATGGTTGCCAACGTGAAGGATGAGGGGAGGGGATAGTTAGGGAGTTTGGGATGGACATGTGCATATGGTTATATCTAAAAAGGATAACCAACAAGGACCTACTGTATAGCACATGGAACTCAGCTCAATGTTATGAGACAGTCTGGATGGGAGGGGAGTTTGGGGGAGAATGGATTTTTGTATATGTAGGGCTGTTTTTGACTTCCCAGCTTCCAGGACCCCGAGAAATAAATTTCTGTTTTTTTTAGAAACCACCCAGTCTATCATATTTTTGTTATAGCAGTCTGAACAGACTAGGATGGTATGTACACATGTGTACAGTTAAGTTCACTTTTTCTCTACCTCCTTCCTCCTGTTGATTTGTAATTGTTCCTCCTTTGCTAACTTAGGCCAGTAAATGGTTCTTTCTACCCATCTGCTGTCTCCTAGCATCACCCTCTTCCATTTTCAGCTCCCACAATTACCTGTCTCATTATTTTGGTATTTCCTAATTTAAATTCATCTAGTGGCCTAAAACTACCTTTTGATTCCAAGTAATGCCATACACTGCTTGCTAATATAAGGATTCACTACTTTTGGTTCAGATGCCCTTTCTTAACCCAATCAAAAAGTCTATGGTGGGAAAATGTCAGTGAGGACTGAAATACTTGCCTGCAGTTTCCCTTGAGCAGTATTGCAGTCAAGTCAGTTTCTCTTTAAAGAGTCTGTGGGCTGGCAAGCCTCCTGACTGACATATCTTCCCAAATCACCAGGTAAATCACTCGTTGGTGTGTACTCAAGGTCATTCTGCCCTTCAGCTCTGCTATCATCCATGTTCCATTTATAATTTATCATCTGGAGAAATCCCTGGAAGATATCAGAAAAATGATCCTAGCAGTAACAGAGGTTAAAAGCAAATAGATAAGTATATATCTCCCTCACAAGAGAGTACAATTAAAACTGGTTTTCCCCAGACACAGACATGAACTTGTGTTTTACATTTCTTAATTGACATTTTCTGATATGAATCAAATGATTGAATAGCCATGTGAACCAAATCATGTTTAAAGCTTTGGATAAAATAGCCATGAATGGAATAGATGTTGCTCCTACCTTTGAGAGCTTACACTCTAATGGGGCCGTGCAGTGGCTATTTACCATCCTCTCCGACTGCCCAGCACCCTCTTAGTGCTTCTTCAGTGTTTTGCAAATTTTCCACCTAAGCAAACCTACCTCCTCAAGGAAGATCCCCAGACTCAGTAGTCTAGTCTCTCTTGCAATGAAATCACAGGCCTATGACTATAGCTTTGCTGATCACATACACTGTTGATATTAAATACAAAAGAAAATGCCATGAAGATGAAGTCAAACACAGAACTTATTTTTTCTGAGGGTGGCATAAACATTGCAAAGTCATCCAGGCCAGAAAAGGATCATTAATATAGTATTTGGTGCTCAAGGAGTAGAGTCAGTTAAGCAGCTTCATGGTATCCTTCAGGCATTTTCTACATTTGTGAGATCCAATGTGGTAGCCAATAGTCATATGTATCTATTGGATCCTTGTACTGTGGCTAGTGCAACTGATAAACTACCTTTTTAAATTAAAATTTCAAAATAGCTGTTACATTCACTTACTGGAAAACTTTTAAGTATATTTGGAACAACTTTGTTTTGTGTATTTACTTTTTCAACTGGAAATTTTATTTTGAAGTCAAAAATCAGATCAGGTTTTCTGATGGAAATTTAGTACACAGATTGAGATGGATTGTTATGCAAAATACACACAGGATTTTGAAGACTTCAAATAAAAAGTAATGTAAAATATCTCATTAATGATATCTTCATTACATGTTCTAGTTATATTTTTGAGTGATCAAGGTAAATACAATATATCCTTAATTTCACTTCTTTCATCGTACTTTCTAAACGTGGCTATGGAAAATTTTACATATGTGGTTCATGTTATATTTTTATTGGACAGCAATTTTCTAGACCAGTGGTCCTCAAATTTTAATATACATCCAAATTAACTCAAAGGTATGTTAATTCGTGTTTTAATTGAGAGGAACAGAGGGTGAATCAAGGATGGAGGCTGAAGAAGTAACCTTTCAGGTGAAGTCTGAAGGTGAAGGTGTGGGGAGAAACCTGCTACAGAGTGAGGGACTAGCATGAGCTAGGATTCTGACTCAAGAAACTGATATTTCTTGGAAGATCCAAGAGGCTTTTCTGCAAATCACAGTGAGAAAGAATGAAAAGATGGTAAGAAGGGCGAAAAGCAGGTGAGGACCAGTTGGTGTGTGGTTCTGCAGGTCTTGGTAAGGAATCTGAATTTTATTCAAAGTGCAAAGGAAAAAGATGAAATACTTTCAGGGAGATCTGATACAATTTCTAAAATATTACTCAGGCCAATGTCCGGAAAACTGATTGTATATGAGTCAAGTGGAAATAAAGAGACCAGTACAAGGGCTATGAGAACAGTAAGGCAGGGTCTAAGTAAAATATGCTAAAATCAGCTAATGGAATTCTAAATGGTTACTGACAGCAATGATGATGAAGACTGCACAAATACTAAAAAAGTTTAGAATACAATGTTAACTGAAAAGAGAAGAACATAACATTGAACAGATATTATGCTTTACCTATGTGAGGCTTTGTATGCATACAAAGACTTAAACGAGACTACACCCCAACTACCTCAAAAAAGAAAAATACACAGTGGAGATATGGATAATTTTTTTTTCTTTTTTATTGATATTTTCCTCCAAAATTTTAAAATAATGTACTATTAGTTTACAATATAAATTGGGAAATTTTCTTTAGTTAATTGAAAGATTTCTCTTGCTTTCTCTCTACACAATTAAAGTTGGGGCCGGAGAGGGAAAGTTTGACTAATTCAAGTATATTACATGCAAAGTCGCTTCAGTTGTGTCTGATTCTGCAGAAAAGCAGGATATTTGTAAGATTTAACGTATTTCCACAGATTGCATATTTCTAGGGAGGGAAAAAGCAGCAACTGTATAGCAGAAATTTCCAGTAAATGGACCTACACGATGAAGTATTTAGGGAGAGAGGATATGGTGTGTGCAGATTTCAGTGGTTCAGAAAAACAGTAATGCGCACACATATATAGGAAAAGAGCAAATGATAAATGGGCCAAAATGTTGGTGAATCTGGGTAAAGGGTACATGGATGTTTTTGTGCTACTCTTGCAAATTTTCTGTTTGACATTATTTCCAAATAGAAAACAAAACGAAAAATAAACTGTACACAAATGTCACTTTTCCACCATCCTCTGAGTAAATGCAAGTGCCACAATGATAAACAGAAAACTATCCAAACAGCGATGTTTCCATCTATCTTTGAATTGGGGGCAGATTGTTGGGTATTTTACACAAACTTAAAGAAACGATGAAACATCTGATTTGAATAGTTAAATAAAATAGGTACATTATGTACTTAGTAGCAATGCTAGTATATTTCCTCTAAAATGTGAATTTCTTACACTGCAGTCTTTTAAGAACCAAGCATTTAATGCCACACAAGATAGATTACAAGAATAAAATTACTTCCCAATGGATACACTTTAAAGACTAAATTGATATTTCAAAGCATATGGCTATTACATGAATTTCTCCCAAATTTCTTTTGAAAAGCTGGTATGGTCATAATGAGAGGGGAAAAATTTATCAAACTCGAATCTCACTTTTAGTCAGAAATTCTTGTGAGGCAAGAAAATGAAAATGTTTAAAAGGTGATTTGTAGGGCTGCTAATAGTCAATCATGGTGAAAAGGAGAAGATGAGAAAGAATAGTATCTTAAAATGGGCATGAGAGCTAGAAAACAGAAACCTGGATTTAAAGCCTGCTTCTTCCTCTTAGAAGTCACTTAAGGCAAGGGGCGAAATTCTCTAAGTTAGGATTTTCTAAATCAGTGGTTTGGTTCTCATTGTGGTACCTAACCAACACCATCCTCATTAACCAGGAACTTGTTATAAATACAAATTCTCAGGTACCACCCGTAACCTATGGAGTTGAGGTAGATCTTCTGTGTTTTTAAAACGCCCTGCAAGTTTTTCTGATACTAAACTTTTGGAACCATAAGTCTAAACTACAATAAAATCATAGTAATAAAAAGACAATTAGTAAGAGAGTCCATCCTAGGATTATGTCAATGATTAAATGACGTATTACCCGTGAGGAAGTGATTTCTAAACTGTTACAAAAACTCTCATCATTAATGGCAGATTATTACTGTGTGACATAAAATTGTGGGAGAAAAATATTAAAAACCAATAGTACTTTGGGTTTTTATCAAACTGCCTTTTTGCTAAGCTTCAAAAAAAGCTTAATTCCTTAAAACTTCCTACACTTGGTGCTAAGTCTTGCACAGAGGATTGCTCATTAAGCTTTATTGATGCTAACTGAAATAAGTCCAGTTGAAAAAGGTCATTGGCAAGTATTTTATCTTTTGTTTTTGATATGGTCAAACTGGGAATTTTCAACTTCACCAAATCAACCAAGTGATTAATTTTGAAAGACAGTTTAGCTTCTGTGTTTAGAAGCACATGCTGTCTTTGGAGTTATGCTATTGGGTACCACTCACTGCTGTGTGACTTTGGCAAAGCTATTTACTCACACTGGGCCTCCTGACTTTGCTCACAGGACAAGAGTGATAATAATAATATTTACCTCATTGGGACTTTGAGAGTATTAATTAAAACTTTAAAGAACTTAAAAATGGCCTAGTACACAACATTAAAGATTCTTCCTATACTCTGGATGCCACACTTACTTCATTCCCTTTTTACTTCATTTTTTCCCAATTTGCTTTCTTCGGAGTTTTATGCCCCTCTCCCTGAACACTTTCTTTTCTTGGTATCTGCACATTTTCTAATGAAGATGAAGACAGGCACATATATCAATAGACACCTTAAATGTTTTTTATTTATGAATGAGTAACTATTTGGGATACATTATACTGTTCTGCCTGACCATATAGTGAAATAAATTATTTGAAGAAAGTGTGGATCAGAAGAACTCCAAGGTAATCATCCTTAAATTCAGGCCTACTGTACCATATCAGGGCTTCCCTGCTGCCTCAGACAGTAAAGAATCCGCCTGCAAGGCAGGAGACCCAGGTTCAATACCTGGGTTAGGAAGATACCCTGGAGAAGGGAACAGCTACCCATTCCAGAACTCCATGAACAGAGAAGCCTAGTGGGCTACCTACCATCCATGGAGTTGCAAAGAGTGGGGTATGACTGAGAGACTAACACTTTCATTTTTTTTCTATCATATCAGAGCAAAATCTAACATGTGATCTCTCTCCATGGGAACCTACCTTGCCTCTAGCTGACTTGATAATTTGGCCTTAGCTTTCTCAGCTATTAAACTGGGAAGTTGATCTAGGTAATCCATGAAGTCCTGTCCTATACTAACTCTTTGGTCCTNAACACTTTCATTTTTTTTCTATCATATCAGAGCAAAATCTAACATGTGATCTCTCTCCATGGGAACCTACCTTGCCTCTAGCTGACTTGATAATTTGGCCTTAGCTTTCTCAGCTATTAAACTGGGAAGTTGATCTAGGTAATCCATGAAGTCCTGTCCTATACTAACTCTTTGGTCCTAAATAAAACTAAAAGGTAAAATTACTCAACTGTCATATATTACCTATTGCTTTCTTTTTTTTTTTTTTAAATCATTTTCAGGCATTTAAAATGTAGGTGTAGGGACTTCCCTGACAGTCCAGTGGTTAAGAATCTGCCTTCCAATGCAGAGGATCCCTGGTCTGGGAACTAGATTCCATCCCAGCAGGTCAGCTAAGCCCATGGCCACCAATAAAAGATCTGGCATGCATCAGGATTATAACTAAAACTCGACGCAGCCAAATAAATAAATGTTTTAAAAATAAAATGCAGATGTATACATGATCCTAAGTAGAACTATAAATATACACAACACCAAATTATACACAGTGTACTCATTAATGCCCATTGATGAGCATGTATCTTCAAATTTCAGAACTTAGGCTGAATTAACATACCTCCAAAAGTGAAACCATTCAATTTTCAAAATGCAGTAGTATTTTAAAACTTTCATATTAATTGTTGGCAAATGTCCACTTTAACTGGCATGATCAGACCAAAAGATTTTAAAAACCCATTATTCTAATTATAAAGCAATATGGCTTTTCTGTAAAATATCTGAAAAATGTATAAACAAGCATAAAGTAGTACTGTGTATTTACTAAATTAGGATTTTAAATACAGTTTTACTTCCTCTTAGAGAGAACAAGAGCATTTTCCTGTATTTTTAAATATTTTCCAGACAAAATGAGTTAATGACAGAATGATGCTGCAAATGATGGACCTGCCATTGCTTTACAACTAGCATTTATCATATTTTAAGAGCAATGTAGAGCAATATGTGAATATTTGGGGTAATTATGAAATAACCAGAAGTTAAAATTTCAGTAGTCAAAAGCAGCTTTTTAAAAAGCATGTATATGCTCTGATCCCCCGTTATGAAGTAGCAAAGCTTTTGAAAAACCAACTTCTCTGAGGTAAAGTTTACATACACTAAAACACACACATCTTAAGTGTACCACTAAGTGTACAGTTCCATGACTTCTGCACATGTGTACACCTGTGGAAGAGCAACCATTATCAAGATACAGGGGATGTCCATCACCCCCAAAAGTTCCCTCTTAACCTTCTGCCATCAGGTTCCTCTTCCTGCCCCCAGGCAATCTTTGGTCTGCCTTCTGTCACTAGGATTAATCATGCTTTTCCAGAAATTCATATAAACAAAATAAAACAGTGATTTTTTTTTGTGCCTGGCTTCTTTGCTCAGCATATTCTTAACCGACATTTATCCATGATGTTACATATACTTCAAACTTTCCTTTGTTGCTGAGGAATATTTCATTGTACGGATAGATACCGTACAATTTGTTTATCCATGGATTACTTCCAGTTTTCCTTTTAACTATAAATCTCATGGGTTTTTGCCATCATTTTAAAGTTTGCCTATAACATGCACATATCCTAATTTATTTAAATGTTCTACCTTTGTTGGACATGCAAGCATGTTACCATGTTTTAAAATAATAACAAACACTGTTATAAATATCTTTATAAACCCAAATATCAACAGAATCTGATCTGGGAATTGGATTTTTTAATCTTTTGGAAATATTTTCACTTTTGTTTAGATTTCAAGGGTATAAATAAGAAGTTCGATGTCTGCCTGCTTCCTTTTCTTTTAAAAAATCTTTTAGAAGTATGATCTTTTAAAAATATATATAAAAATTCATATGATTTTAAATTTATGCATGTTCAAATACGTCTCTGGGATATGTATGGGACATGATTACTTAAAAAAAAAGTTCTTGGAAACTTCTCACCATTTAAAACTTTTTCTATTGGAGTATAATTGCTTTATAATGTGTTACTTTTTGCTATACAGTGAGGTGAATCAGCTATGTGTAAACATGTAGGCCCTTCCTCTTGAACTTCCCTCCCTCCCCACCCCACTCATGTAGTCATCACAGGGCTCACAGCTGAGCTCCCTGTGTTGAAGAGTAGGTTCCCACTAGCTACCTACTTTCCACAGGATGGAAGTTCCTTAAAAAACTAAAAATAGAACTACCATATGACCCAATAAACCCACTCTTGGGCATATAGCATGAGAAAATCACAATTTAAAGACACGTACCCCAACGTTCATTGCGGCATTGTCTACAATAGCCAGGACATAACAGCAACTTAAATGCCCACTGACAGATGAATGGATAAAGATGTACATGTTCATGATGGAATATTACTCAGCCATGAACTAGAACAGAATTGGGTCATTTGTAGAGATGTGAATGGGTGTAAAGTCTGTCTTATAGAGTAAAGTAAGTCAGAAAGGGAAAGGCAAATAGTGTACATTAACACACATGTCAAATCTAGAAAAATGGTGTAGATGAACCAATTCGCAGGCAGGAATAGAGATGCAGACATAGAGAACAGATATGTGGACATGGGGTCAGGGAAGGGGAGCATGAGATGAACTGGGAGATTAGGGCTACATATATACACTCTTCATTTTTATATCTGAAAATTCAAATATTATAGCTCAGAATTTTTAAAAAATCTCTTTACTGTTTGTTTCTTCTAAAACTGCTTTGAGCCTGCATGTTATTCTCATATTGGACCTCCTTGATGTGCCTTAATATTTTTAAATATTTTTATTCATGATTTCCGTATCTTTGTATTCATTCTTTATACTACCAATATGTTCTCTATTGATTGAATGGTCTATGCTGTTTTTGAAAGTGAGCATTTTATAATTTTTATGTGATTAAAAAAAAAATCTCAAGCCAAACTTCCAGGAACTATGCCCTCCAATGCCATGCTCTTAAGGTTTCTTATTTTGTGTATCCATATATATATATATATATATATATATATATATATATATACACACACACACACACACATGTATCTACTCTTAAAGTTTTTCCTTCAAATCCTTTTTTTTAAGCTACTACCTTTCTTTAAATGGCTTGATATCACTCTTTATCTTTGCATGTCAATTGAGTAAGGCCTCCTAAGCACCTGAGTATTTTGAGGAAGAATTTCTTTTGCAGTAGTGAACCAGTAGGCAAGCATTATTTGGGCAATTGGTTGAACTGTATAAGGAGAAAGCTCTTCTCAAAAGTAAACTGGGAAAGGCTATTCTGACTTTCTGGCCTAAATGCAAAACCAGTCCCTTCCAGAGCTGTATGCAACAACCAGGCAGGAGTAGGTGCCTCTTCCATCACCAGTTGCCCATCCCCACTCCAGAGCTCTGGGTCCAGCCTCATCTGCAGAATCAAGCATCTTTCAATTCCAAGAATCCTTCATACCATCTCCAACTCTGCAAGCACTGACAGACACCTGTATCTTCTTTTATTAGAACTCAATATCCTGTATACCTGGGATTTCCTCTAGGCTCCAAACATTCACCCAGTTATTTAAACACTGTGCTCTGTGGCAGAATACTGAGACCAGGTAGACCCCTATTGGATAAGAGATGAAGTTTCTCAAAAACCAGGGATTAAATGTTTGGATTTTAACGTAAGGGCAACAGGAATCCATTAAATTTTAAATAGATAAATGAATGTGATTAAATCTGTAGTTTAAGAAGAAATAATCTAGCTCAGTCTGCTTATATCCCTGGGGGCAGGAAGAGTGGCTATAATGGAGACTATAAGAGTCTAGATTAGGGCAGAAATGGAGGCTTACGGACAAATACAGCTGAGTGGGGATTTAGGTGTACCATCAGTGGTACCTGGTGGTAGACTGGTTATTGGGGCTGATGGTAAAGGAGACGTTGACCAGGTTTTTTGGTGAACCTGGTGGATGATTAACTCTGCAAGGATGCATAAAACACAGTGGCACATATTTATTTTGGAGATGATGTATCTTTGCATCATCTAATACCCATGTAGCACTATATTTGTAAATTCCTAGAGAAGGACTGACTAAACAGTGTGCACAATTGAATTTTGATACATATGGCTACAGTGTTCTTTAAAACTGATTTGGGGATGGGGGTTACCTAACACATGAAAAATGTCTTGCTGTTGGTTTGATTTTTACTTTTTAAAAAATTTTTTGAGAGTAAGAATGAACCTCTTCTAAATGCTTGGAAGACTAGAAGACATTTATCTATTAATCTCCCTGCTCAATTTTCTATTGATGGTTTTCTTTTCCTTATAATTTTTAAAAGCTTTTTATCTAGTGAGGAGATTAGGTCTCTGTGGCCAAACCATTGCAAATATTTATATATCAGTTATCTACAGAATGCTTTGTTATCTACAGAATGTTTTAATTCTTATGTAATCAAATTGCTCGATTTTTTCTTCTATGATTTCTGAGCTTTCAAATAATGCTTAGAAAATCTTTCTCTATTCCATAGTTATTTAAATGTCATCCTCTCATTCTTTTATCCAATATATTCATAATTGTATCTTTAGACTTATTTAATTCATATAGATCTGATTTTTCTGAAAAGAGATAAGAGTTCACATATGCCTACTCATGACCCTAAAACATTCACTGAATAACCCATAAGTTCCTCCTTTATTATTTTAAAATAATACTTTTTTAAAAGCCATGAATTAAATTTCTGCACGTATATCTTTATTTTTGAAATCTCCATTCTGATCCATTGAACCTATCTATTTTGGTGTTGATCAAAACTCTTTCAGTTACTGTGATGTTATATTTAACCTACTGAAGCTTATTCCATTCACCACTTTTGAGAAACCTATATGCAGGTCAGGAAGCAACAGTTAGAACAGTACATGGAACAACAGACTGGTGCCAAATAGGAAAAGGAGTACGTCAAGGCTGCATATTGTCACCCTGCTTATTTAACTTCTATGCAGAGTACATCATGAGAAATGCTGGACTGGAAGAAACACGAGCTGGAATCAAGATTGCTGGGAGAAATATCAGTCACCTCAGATATGCAGATGACACCACCCTTATGGCAGAAAGTGAAGAGGATCTAAAAAGCCTCTTGATGAAAGTGAAAGAGGAGAGTGAAAAAGCTGGCTTAAAACTCAACATTCAGAAAATGAAGATCATGGCATCTGGTCCCATCACTTCATCGCAGGTAGACAGGGAAACAGTGGAAACAGTGGCTGACTTTATTTTGGCTGACTCCAAAATCACTGCGGATGGTGATTGCAACCATGAAATTAAAAGACATTTACTTCTTGGAAGGAAAGTTATGACCAATCTAGATAGCATATTCAAAAGCAGAGACATTACTTTGCCAACTAAGGTCCGTCTAGTCAAGGCTATGGTTTTTCCAGTAGTCATGTATGGATGTGAGAGTTGGACTGTGAAGAAAGCTGAGCACCAAAGAATTGATGCTTTTGAACTGTGGTGTTGGAGAAGACTCATGAGAGTCCCTTGGACTGCAAGGAGATCCAACCAGTCTATCCTAAAGGAGATCAGTCCTGGGTGTTCATTGGAAGGACTGATGCTGAAGCTGAAACTCCGGTACTTTGGCCACCTCATGGGAAAAGTTGACTCATTGGAAAAGACCCTGATGCTGAAGGGGATTGGGGGCACAAGGAGAAGGGGACGACCGAGGATGAGATGGCTCGATGGCATCACCGACTGGATGGACATGAGTCTGAGTGAACTCCAGGAGTTGGTGATGGACAAGGAGGCGTGGCGTGCTGCGATTCATGTGGTCGCAGAGTCGGACACAACTGAGTGACTGAACTGAACTGAACTCTTTTTTTTTTTTAATTGATAGCCTTACTTGGTTATTTTCTAAATAGACTATAATTAGACTGTTTTGAAAAAAAATTTGATATTTATATTAAGTGAAAGTGAAAGTTGCTCAGTCCTTTCCGACTCCTTGGGATTCTATGGACTATATAGTCCATAGAATTTTCCAGGCCAGAATACTGGAGTGGGTAGCCAGTTTCCTTCTCCAGGGGATCTTCCCAACCCAGGGATCTGATCCAGATCTCCCACATTGTAAGCAGATTCTTTACCACCTGAACCGCCAGTAAAATTTCCAGATTGATAGATTAATTTGGGGGAAAATTCTTACCTTTATTATGTTTAATTTTCTTAGTCAAGAGAATCTCTATTCACTTATTTGTGTCTTTTCTTCTCCTTTGTGTATAAAATTGATAACTTTCTGATTTTTATTTGCATGAGAAAAAAACTATTGATTGTTTAGTCACCTCTAGTTAAGAGCTTTATAGGTGACTGTCTTTGACTTTCCACATATAAAAGCATATCATTTGCAAATGATAATTTTCTTTCCAATTTTTATGATTTTTTCCCTCTTTCTCTTATCTAATTGCATAGGCCAGTAACTCCAGAACAGTATCAAATAATAATGATGACAGCATTCAATCTTGTTTTGTTTTCTCTGACTTTACTGGAAATGTTTTAGGTGTTTAACAAATAACAAAAGCTTTACCAGCTATCGGCAGAAAAAAAAAACATACATTGTTTCTGTACTTTCCAGTTCTCCTAGGTTTTCCTCGTTGGCTTTCGTCTAACATCTTCAAAATTGGAAATTCCGTCCATTCGTGTAAAGCTAAATTACAAAGTTTTGGGAGCATCCATTACTCCAAAGGAAAAACTGTAGAGTGCGGACAGTCAGAGCAAAGGGTTAGAAAAAGTTCCTTTAGGACAGGGCCAAGCTCTGAGAGTCACTCTATAGAAGGAAGAACTGGAGCGTGGGGAGGAGTCGGGGCCACCCCCGCCCCTAGCCTCGCGTAGGTGCCACCCGCGGAGATGAAATGTGAGCCCGGGTGGCCGAAGACGCTGGATCCGCTGCTCAGCCTGCACCCAGACAGCCCCGGGGACAAGACAAAGAGACCTCGGCCACAACGCAGCCCTGCGCGGCCGCCCGGGCTCCCCTCGAAAGCCCCCAGCGCGATGGCTGGGTCACCGCGCCACTCCGCTTTCCAGAGCGCTACCCGCTCCGTCTGATCGCCCTTCGGCGTCCCCATCCTCTCCCGGTGCTGGGCTCGCCCTTGGCTCCCAGCCTTCTCTACAGACCGGTTCTGCTTGTCCTTCCGTCCTGGCGCGCCACCTCCGGCCACCGGTTTGGATGGACGCGCGGAGGGCGCCCGGGTGTCCAGGGGTCTTGCTTCAGAAGTTGGTCTTACTCTTTGTCTGCGCAGGTTGGTGACCTAGGGCGGCGGGAGCGGGGGAACTGGGGCTCGGGGCGGCGCTGGGGTCACTGTCCCGGCAGCGCGGGTTGAGCCGGGCGCGGTGGGAGGTCAGAGGCTGGGTGGTCCCCGCCGGCAGGAGAGAACCCCGCGCGCGCCCGCCGGGGGCTCGACCTCCACGCGGTTCTGTTTTGTCCCTTTCCTTCCACGTGTCCTTTTCTCTCTCTCTCTCTTTTCCTTTCTCTCCATGGAACAGCTATTAATAACCTCAACCCCACATTTAAGGGATTTTCTTTTTATTTTCTGGATAGGGGGAGAGTGGAGACTGAGCAAGGAAAGCATTTTTTTTTTTTCTTTAAGCACCTGAAGTTCAGAGATATCACTCAGATTTTCAGATAAACTGGCGACTTTTCAGTAAAGGCTACCACTACCTTATTCCACTTTCACATGCTGAATATCCCCGATTTTTCTTTTCAGAAACCAACCCAAAAAAGCCCTAGACTGGTGTTTTCATTCTTTAGAAGACGATTCTCAAGTGTGGTGAACAAGGCAACTGGAAGCTTTGAGTTGAAATATACGGTTTTCGAGAGGCATAAATTCACCCAGCGTCTAATTTGTTTTTGCTGAGCTTGTTAAGCTCTTGTTTATAGATGAAGAGTATCTCATTTCCTTCATCCTAATTTTTCTTGGCTAGAATTGCTAGCTAATATTTGATGTACCGAAGCAGTTTTCTTGTTTTGTGACTGATGTGAAGCCCAAAATGGTCTTTCCTTAGTTATTCAAGTATAAAGTTAATTGCACATGCAGTTTTCCATCTGCTTCATATTTTTATGTGAACAGGATAAAACAGGATAAAAGCAGAGTTTTTGTAAAATTTTTCATGTCTCTGACTTCCTATAATAAAAGCCACAGGCTTACCTATGACCTTGCAATACTAAATTTATATATAGTACTGTGATTTACCTTTTGATATTTGCAAAAATAATGGCACCCGAAATGAAGATGGTCTTCAGTATTCTTACCGGAATATCAACAGAATTGAATTTCTCATTCAACCTTGGGAGAAATGAGTCAGGATGACAATTCCTATAGAAATTTACACTCTATTTTTAAAAATGTAAATTAGTGGCCATCTGTGAGCTGTTTCAAAGATATTTTATTATAGGAAAAATGCTGACTTTCGAATACAAAATGCATAAAATAGGGAAAGTACTTTCTATTTAATGAGAGTCCACATCGTAATGTGTTTCCAGCACTTACTTCTTTTACTTAAGTCCTATAAAGTCTGCAGAATTTGAGAATAACAGAATCAATTGCATTAATATCCATTTTATATTAAAATCTTTTCATTAAGTGATTCGGAGCAGTGACAATTCTTTTCACTTCCCCTGTTCACCAAAAGAGAACAAAAATGAGAAAATAGAGTACAGCAAGTGAAATTTTAATACCTTCACTCATCTTCAACCACATCATTGAACAATTTTTTCTTGTTCTTTTGTCTATTTCATTCTCTTTGGTGAGCTGAAGCTTCTGATTNTTAAGTGATTCGGAGCAGTGACAATTCTTTTCACTTCCCCTGTTCACCAAAAGAGAACAAAAATGAGAAAATAGAGTACAGCAAGTGAAATTTTAATACCTTCACTCATCTTCAACCACATCATTGAACAATTTTTTCTTGTTCTTTTGTCTATTTCATTCTCTTTGGTGAGCTGAAGCTTCTGATTTGCCTTCCCTTCTTCCTATTGCCCCAATGTTAAGTGCACACCCCACCCCCCCAACCCCCAGGATTCAGGGAACCCAAGCACCCAGCCAGCAGGGAGCTTGATCAGTGTAGAAGTTTTTACTCCATTCATTCCTTCTCTCCATCTGCATCCCTCCTCAGTACATTACAAAGTCGTAACTCACCAGTGCTAGGTCAGCTTATCACCTTTGATAAGAAATGATTAGCTAATGCATTTCTGATATTAATTCCTGAGCTCTTTATTTCAGACGCTTCTTTATGCTTGCAGCATTTACTCAGCTACTGTTTATTGAGTGAAGTATGCTGAGTGAGGCCTAGGACAGAGGTCATGCTTTGAGTCTTGTCTGAAAGATAAACTGTCCCCGTTACTCGACGTTATAGAAAGCTATATTATGGAAGAGAGACAATGGTGTACTTAAGGTATTCAAAGGAGGAGACTTTACTGCTGACTTAAGAGTATATGCTCCGTAAAAATGATGTCTGTTTCGTTTAGCATAGTATTCTCAGAGACTAACAAAATGCCTGGCCCATAAGAGGAGCGCAATAAATATTTGCTCAGAGAATTTGAATTGAGGAGGTTTTTAGGTTTCTAGGCCTAAACCTTTGAAGTATAGGGAAGCCTTGGACATGAGAAGATGAAGTAGGATAATGTGTGAACAAAGGCAGAAATCATGAGACGTGTAAAAACAGACAATACAGTTGGGCTGGAACTAAGAGATAAGGCTGGAAGTGAGGGTTGGGATGAGATGGGGGAACACTACAGGAATAGAATTAATCCAGAAGTGAAGTGAAGTCAAGTTGCTCAGTCGTGTCCGACTCTGGGACCCCATGGACTGTAACCTACCAGGCTCCTCTGTCCATGGCATTTTCCAGGCAAGAATACTGGAGTGGGTTGCTATTTCATTCTCCAGGAGATCTTCCCAACCCAGGGATTGAACCCGGGTCTCCCGTATTGTAGGCAGACACTTTACCGTCTGAGCCACCAGGGAAGTGCAGAATTAATCCAGACACCCTGTTAAATGGATTGCCACCTTTAACAGGACAAAAACCTGTCGATGCACTGTCCGTGTGTGTGTGTGTGTGTGTCTGTGTGTCTGTGTGTCTGTGTGTGTGTATGTGTCTGTGTGTGCACCCGTGCGCGTGCACACATACTCAGTCATGTACACCTCTTTGCTACTCCATGGACTGTAGCCCGCCAGGCTCCACTGTCCATAGAGTTTTCCAGATAAGAAAACTGAAATGGGTTGCCATTTCCTTCTCCAGGGGATCTTCCCAACCCAGGAATTAGACCCATGTCTCTTAAATCTCTGGCTTTGGCATACGGATTATTTACTGCTGAGCCACCTGGGAAGCAGTCCGTAACCTGAATTATTTTCCCCAAAGAAAATATATTAATACAGGATCCATTTGTTAGCAAAATAAAAGCAAGATTTCTATACCTGAAGCATTGTGTTTGCCTTTGGACTCACTTTTGGAAAGAAATCCAGTGTAGTGTTTATATTATTATCTAACTCCCACTGCAGGCTACAAAGACAGGATTTGGCCAAGGTTTTAACCTTCCTGGCCTGTGCCAGTGATTTCTGTCCCCTCCCTTTCCTTCCTTTCTGATCCTTAGCTGTAGATTACAAGAGCCAATTCTGAGCAAGTGCTTGGAGCCAGATGTTTTCCTTTTCTACACATTCCTTGAGAAGGGAGTGGGGAGGCTTCTTCCAGATCCTGCCTTAAAGTCACTGAAGAAAATTGGAGCTGGCTAATTTTCAGGAATATTAACTTGAGTATTAGTAGTAATATTATCTATCTTCTGAGGGCCATTGGGATGTTCCATGTTTTCGCAAGTAAGAAGTTGTCTCTGTATTGTCCAAACTGTGATCTGTATGGGAGTATTTTCAAACGAACTGGAGAAAGCAAATAATCTCTCAAAAGAAGTTTGAGGTGTGATTGACATCCAGATTTGGAAATGTGATTGTGAGTGTATTTGTCATGCTAGTAAAACTTTCCTTTTCAGTTATTTCAGTTCCCTGGGTCAGGAGGATCCCCTGCAGAAGGAAATGGCATCCCATTCCAGTATTCTTGCCTGGAGAATTCCATGGACAGGAGAGCCTGGTGGGCTACAGTCCATGGGGTTGCAAAGAGCTGGACACGGCTGAGCGATTAACACACACTTTCAATTGTTTAACTCTGGGAAGCAGACAAAAGTGCTGGAAAATGCCATAAAAATAATAAACTGTGTGTGACAGGATCTAGATATTTGCTGCAGGTATAATCCGGCTTCTTGGCGACAAGACTTGGGGCTTGGTTTCCTGAAACATTGGCTCAAAATATTTTGATAACACTGTGTCCTTATAATAATAGTAATTGAATCTTTGATAATCATGGAGAGCTTAATAAGATGTCACTGTCTTGGATGTCGTTCAAAAAGGATCTCGTGAAGCTACTGAAACATTACTTGTCCTGCTCCACCGGAGTAAGGCGAGGTGTCAGCGCTCCCACTATCTGAATGGCTTTCAAGTGCACAAAGCAGAACATCCCAGCTAAGTGCTTGAGATAACTGAGCAGTCTAAATATTTGAATTAAGCAATACTAAAACTGAGAGCTATGGAAATTCCCTGGGAAAATGGTAACATAAATTGCAAAAAGCGTACATAGCATATTAATGCAAAAAGCATTAATGTCAGTAAATCATTAGATCATGTTTCTGTCTGCAAAATTTTAAAGCGGTTTTAAGTAGAATTACTGAATCTTACAAAGGTGATTATTTTCCCCTTTCATGCCTTCTTACCACATCCTTGAAGAAAACATTAAGGTTTTTTCACTTATGAAGTAGAAATAAAATTGAGGGAAAGAAAACATGATCTTTTCACTTGTTCCACAAAGGTCATACATTATTGATAGCGGTGAATGAACTTTGCTAGTTTTGTGATCACATCAATTTGTCGGGAGGTGATTTAAAAGCCAAATCTATATTTTCCTCTCTAGACAAATCAATTACATGGACCTGCAGGCATAAATATAACATTTACACTTTTATATTATGACTTTGACAGGAAAACAAAAGTCTTTTATAATTTTGATAAGAATTATTGCCTTCAGAGATTGAGTTGGAAATGACTAATTTTGTGATTCTTCAATGTGTAACTCAAATTATCAGACTATACTTACATAGGTTTTCTTACATGTACCTGAAACTCACATACCCATTATAATGTATACCACTGATTATAACTGATTGTAACTAAAAGATAGGGCTTCCCAGGTGGTGCTAGTGGCCAAGAACCCACTTGCTAATGCAGGAGACATAAGAGCCTCAGTATTGATTCCTGGATCTGGAAATCCCCTGGAGAGGGAAATGGCAACCCACTCCAGTATTCTTGCCTGGAGAATCCCATGGGCAGAGAAGCCTGGTGGGCTGCAGTCCATGGAGTTGCAAAGAGCTGGACATGACTGAAGTGACTTAGCACACACATAACTAAAAGATAGCCTTCACTTGTTAAACAGAAATCATTTAGATGAAATAAAGAAATTTTTTTGANTCCAGTATTCTTGCCTGGAGAATCCCATGGGCAGAGAAGCCTGGTGGGCTGCAGTCCATGGAGTTGCAAAGAGCTGGACATGACTGAAGTGACTTAGCACACACATAACTAAAAGATAGCCTTCACTTGTTAAACAGAAATCATTTAGATGAAATAAAGAAATTTTTTTGACAGGTAGGGTGACTTTTATTCAACATTTGGTATAATTTTCCTTGCCAAAAACATGGAAAAAAAAGACAATAATTTGGTTTTATCAGCTCTGGTATGTCCTTTGTAATCAGAAAATTCTTTCTCCCTTCACATAGTGCTGTTTCATAGCTTATGGATTCTTAAACCTGACATTAAATAAATAATTAAGGAATTATTCACCAGTTGATTATCTATAGGAACTTTTTCCCACAGCTGATTCCAAATGGATTGACAGTATCTGCAGACTCACATGTGTGACCTTATGTATGCATGCTCTAATTATGAAGACAAAAATGGTAGAGAAAAGCATGGAATGCACTGTCGTGAAAAACATTCCTTATTTTAAAATGATTTCCGGTTGTTACTATTCATGTCAACACTTTCCTTCAAATATATTTAGGATTAACATTCTGAAGTCAAAAGACTTTATCATTTAAAATTTATTGTAAGAACTCTCTTGACAAGTTGAATGTCTGATTGTTTGGATCATTCATTCCCCCCCCCCCCTTCATTGTCTCTTTCAACCCACTCTGACTACCCCTTATGGTGCTTGACGCAGGAGGTTCCAAGAACGGTCTTTGCCTTTTCTAGATTTATGTTTCATAAAGAGGAAGAGAGCTTCCCAGGTGACTCAGTGGTAAAAAAGTCTACCTGCCAGTACAGGAGACTTGGGTTCGATCCCTGACTCAGGAAGATCTTCTGGAGAAGGAAATGGCAACCTCCTCCAGTATTCTTGCCTGGGGAATCCCAGGGACAGAGTAGCCTGGCAGGCTACAGTCCCTGGGGTCACAAAAGACTCAGACATGACTTAGCAACTAAAGAACAACAAGGAAGCAAGACTAGTTTAAATGTTTACAAATGTTTTAGAATTCTGAGCACTTTGAAAATCTAAATGCACTAAAGAGCGGTCATTGATCGATTAAGATGTAAAATAAAGTAATTTTTTGGTAAAGCTGAGATTTTAGAATACTAACTTTGTGGATGTGTTTTTTATTTTGTAGAGGATTGCCTTGCTCAGTGTGGCAAAGACTGCAAATCTTACTGCTGTGATGGAACCACACCTTACTGTTGCTCCTACTATGCCTATATTGGGAATATTCTTTCGTGAGTATTAATCACATTTGACAATATTGATACTCATTCCTTTGCCCAGTTATGTTTTCAAAACGTGCTAAGTTATAGTTTTGAGTAGGAAATTTTAAGATTGATTGTTGACATAAAATCCTTACTGGAGATTCTAAACATTCATGACAGTCTAATGTGTCATTTTTTTTCACTAAATTTGTAAATTAATATACAACATAAATTGCTTTCATTAGAAGTTTAAAAGATATTCTTTTGTTGCTTAGTTTGTATTTATGATAATAGTAATAATAATGCCCTAAGTAGATCATATTCATAATTTTTTAATGATGTGATATATTTTTGTCTGCTTTGTTAAAAGATTAGAATTTGTCATTTAATGATAGCCAGTTTATTTTGCCACCCATGTATTTATCAGACTCATCCAGTAGATATCAGGGGAAAGAAACTTTATAAATAAAAAACAGTTGAGACATGAGAGTTCAGTTTTTACCTAAGCAGCTTCAGGCAACAAGATTAGAGCCTAAGAAAAGCTAGGTGGCAACAATGTAACCTGATCAGTTTAGTTCAGTCCCTCAGTCCCAAAGCTCACCCAGCCTCCCTGTCCATCACCAACTCCCGGAGTTCATTCAGACTCACGTCCATCGAGTCAGTGATGCCATCCAGCAATCTCATCCTCGGTTGTCCCCTTCTCCTCCTGCCCCCAATCCCTCCCAGCATCAGAGTCTTTTCCAATGAGTCAACTCTTCACATGAGGTGGCCGNGAGGGCGAGGGTGGGATGATTTGGGAGAATGGCATTGAAACATGTATATTATCATATGTGAAACAAATCTCCAGTGCAGGTTCGATGCATGATACAGGATGCTCAGGGCTGGTGGACTGGGATGACCCAGGGGGACTGTATGGGGTGGGAGGTGGGAGGGAGCTTCAGGATGGGGAACACATGTATACCTGTGGCGGATTCATGTCAGTGTGTGGCAAAAGCATTACAATACTATAAACTAATTAGCCTCAAATTAAATAAATTTATATTTAAAAAATTGTGGTAAATGGACTTTCAGTAATAATGCTGGTGAGGTGCAGGGAGATAGAAAGTGTTCTGTAGTCCTGTGATTATCTCTCTATCTTTTAGTAGGTTTGTGCCCGTGGACTGTGTAGTTCAAAACTGCTTCTATTCTCCCACCTCTTTAGGCAATTCAGTGGGATGGATTAGGGGGCTTGCATTATTTCTTTTCCCCCCTTGGAAAGCAAGATGCTGGATTTGGATATCTCCTTTCCTGCAGGTCAATTACGCTTTTTGTTGTTGTTACTATCCTTTTCTTTTGGGGAGCTACACTGTACAGCATGCAGAAGTTCCCTGGCCAGAGATCGAACCTGTGCCCCCTACATTGGAAGTGTAGAGTCTCAACCACTGGACCACCAGGGAAGTCACAGTTAGGCTTTGATAAAACTCCCCAATAGGCTGGACTCTACTAAAATAGTTTCTCTTTTGAGGGTAGGCTTTTTTAAGAGAAAAGAATGCTTTGGTATGTTTTTAAAAATGTATTTTCTCCTCTGACCCCCAGAATCATGAGGAAATTTTTCTCTCATCATAACTGTGAGAATCTAGGAGAGGCCCTGGCAGTAAAACACAAAAGTGTGGGAATGCCCCCCTAAGACTGGTAGCTCATAGAGTTTTCGACTCTCAGATTTGTTTACCTCTAGCCATTTTCAAACTATAGTTGGAGTTTTTCTACCCTAGTACTGGTTCTTATTTATGTTTCTGCTCATGGATATCTGCTTGAAAAGTCATGATGTTCTTAGATCTGAAAAGAGTTGTTGGTTTTCAGTTTTTCAGCTTTTTATTTGTTGGTTAGCATGGAGTGATAACTTTCAAACTCCTTTCATGATGAACTGGAGACCAGACATTTAAGTACTTTTTTGGTCTTTAGGTAGCATACTCACTTCCTAAGTCATCATGCTTTTTGTTTACTGTATCTTATAGCTATCAACTGTCAGCCAGTTAATTAGTTTGCTTTTTGTATCTGTCTCTTCAACTAGAAAGGTATTGCATGGAAACATGGCCTTTTTTGTCTTCTTAACCTCTGTAATCCTTTCATCTAAAACAATGACTAGTACTGAGTAGGCTCTCTTAATTATTTTGTAAATGAATGGATGGGTGAATCACCTGAATTATAAGGTCAATCTGGGACTTTGTGTGATTCTGTGATTTGGTTTGGATATTCCCACTTGTTTGTCTTAGACATACACATTTCTTAATATTCTTTTGAAATAGAGGTTCATCAGTATGTGGGCCAGTATCAGTAATAGGAGTTGAAAGTCTCTCAATCTATGGCTGTCCATTTAAGCAGAATTATCTGTAACAGTCAGCTTTGCATACAGTCTTTGTTGGATTCATAAGTAAATGCAAAGCCAGCAATGGGAAGCAGTGTGGGACAGATTTAAAAAGTAAATACAAAAATAAAGGTTATTGTTACATGGCACTGATGGATTTTAGATCACTTGATAAGCCTTCTACTGCTTGCTGAGAATGCCTTCATCTCTAACTTTAAAAGTCCTGAACACTACACACTGATAAAAGATTAGCATTGTGATTCTGGGCATAGTCAGTTGCCACGTTTCCATTCACCTATTATTTAGCAGCCTTTCCAAACGCTGACCTTTTCATTATCACTGTAGTTTTCTTGCTTTGTTTGTTTGTTTGTTTGTTTGTTTTCCCCAATGTTTGGGATTCCTAATGCTGTTTATTTAGAATGGTTTCTGGACATTCTGCATGGCATGTATAAAAATGTAAGAAAAGAGGTTAAAGTTGTAATAACTTCGTATAGTTTAAAATAAAAGATGCCAAGAATATATTTTTCATAAACAGTTGAGTGCCTATTGTAAGTAAATAATTTTAGGAATTGTGAATATTTGAATAATCAATCTTGAGAAATTGTATCTAACATTGTAGTGATGATCATCATCTCTTTTAGACTTTAAGTATCAACCCTTCTTTAGAAATGAAGTTAATTTGGTTTCTAACTCCTTAAGAGCAGTGTGTCTTGTGTATTGCATGTGTCCTAATCTACAGTTCACAGTTAAGAACAAATATAGGCTCGGCACATGGACTATATTTTTCTTATTCTATCAAATTTCTTGTCATCAAGTTTATTGATTACTCTTTGGCCATTACAAGTATGGGACAGAGTGCTGTGACTCATTAATTCTCTAGTAATTATCTAAGTGTGGCCTGAAAAAATTGTTTGTGAGCATACCAGTTTTGGATTTTCTTCCATTTTGATGATCTGTAATATAACCATTGATTATTATTGGTGAACCAGCCTGATTGAATTGACCCTACAGGCCCTAGTCCAGCTATTGTTATATGTTTTCTCTGGGTTTCTTGGTTTAACAAACAGCCCCTTGTTATTCAGGGCTTAAAGAAAACAAATATGCATTTCTTATTTATGTTACTTTACGGTTTAAGGTACCTTGTTAATCTGTTGCAGTCCCTTGAGTTTTGTTAGCATATGTTGGCCTTATTAGACTTTACTGGGCCTTATGTGCTGGGCTTAGTTAGGTTTGGCAGCACGTGTCTCTGCATTTCTTGCCATTCAGAAATCTGCACTAATGTATCCATTATCTTGGACATAGTATTCTAATGATT
>SJYA01000280.1:2673337-2810463 GCA_006410615.1 Neotragus moschatus
AACAAGACCAGGGTTGTGAACATGCTTAGGAAACACTTGAGAAGACTCTAAGCTCTCATCTCTGGTTGTCCTTGAAGGTCTGTGCAAACATGAAGTGAACACTAAGGCAGAGGTGTTACTTCCCAGCTGAGCGTTAAAAGAGTGGATCAGCTTGCACAAAGAACCTTTGCACAAAACCCAAGAGAGATTTTGTATCCAGGAGTCTTAAGGAAGTTATCTGAAATTGACTGGAAAGCTAATAAATTGAAGATTGCTATGGCCAACCAAGAGTAAAGACTTAAAGAATTAGTTCAAAAAGTTATAAAACAACATAAAGCAACAAAAGCAGAGCTTGAGTAGAAGAGACTTATCACCACAGGAGTTGTTGCTTTATAATAGTCAAAATACCTGGCTTTCCATAAAAACTTGCTTAAGACTACAAAGAAATAAGAATATATCATACATAAGAAACAAAAGCAATCAAAAGAAACTATCCCTGAAGAAACCTAGATGTTTGATATATTAGAGAAATAATGAATATTCAGTTTAGTTCAGTTGCTCAGTCGTGTCTGATGGTTTGCAACCCCATGGACTGCAGCACGCCAGGCTTCCCTGTCCGTCACCAGCTCCAAAAGCTTGCTCAAACTCATGTCCATCCAGTCGGTGATGCAATCAAACTGTCTCATCCTCTGCCGTCCCCTTCTCCTCCTGCTTTCAATCTTTCCCAGCATCAGGGTCTTTTCCAAGGAGTCAGTTCTTTGCATGAGGTGGCCAAAATATTGGAGTTTCAGCTTCAGCATCACTCCTTTCAATGAATATTTGGGATTGATTTCCTTTAGGATGGATTAGTTGAATCTTCTTGCAGTCCAAAGGACTCGCAAGAGTCTTCTCCAACACCACCATTCAAAATCATCAGTTCTTTGGCACTCAGTTTTCTTTATAGTCCAACTCCATACATCCATACATGACTACTGGAAAAACTGTAACTTTGACTAGATGGACCATTGTTGGTAAAGTAATGTTTTTGCATTTTAATGTGCTGTCTAGGTTGGTCATAACTTTTCTTCCAAGGAGCAAATGTCTTTTAATTTCATGGCTGCAGTCACCATCTGCAGTGATTTTGGAGCCCAAGGAAAATAGTCTGTCACTGTTTCCCCATCTATTTGCCATGGAGTGATGAGACTGGATGCCATGATCTTAGTTTTTTGAATGTTGAGCTTTAGGCCAGCTTTTTCACTCTCTTCTTTCACTTTTATTAAGAGGCTCTTTAGTTCCTCTTCATTTTCTGCCATAAGGGTGGTGTCATCTGCATTTCTGAGGTTATTGATATTTCTCCCGGTAGTCTTGATTCCAGCTTGTGCTTCATCCAGCCCAGCATTTCTCATGATGTACTCTGCATTTAAGTTAAATAAGTAGAGTGACAATTTACAGCTTGACGTACTCCTTTCCTGATTTGGAACCAGTCTGTTGTTCAATGTTCAGTTCTAACTATTGCTTCCTAACCTGAATAGAGATTTCTCAAGAGGCAGTTCTGCTGGTCTGGTATTCCCATCTCTTTCAGAATTTTCCAGTTTATTGTGTGATCCACACAGTCAAAGGCTTTGGCACAGTCAGTAAAGCATAAGTAGATGTTTTTCTGGAACTCTCTTGCTTTTTCAGTGACCCAGTGGGTGTTGGCAATTTGATCTCTGGTTCCTCTTGCTTTTCTAAAACCAGCTTGAACATCTGGAAGTTCGCGGTTCATGTATTGCTGAAGCCTGGCTTGGAGAATTTTGAGCATGACTTTACTAGTGTGTGAGAGGAGTGTAATTGTGTGGTAGTTTGAGCATTCTTTGGCATTGCCTTTCTTTGGGATTGAAATAAAAACTGACCTTTTCCAGTCCTGTGGCCACTGGTGAGTTTTCCTAATTTGCTGGCATATTGAGTGCAGCACTTTCTCTTTTTTTAAATATAAATTTATTAATTTTATTTGGAGGCTAATTACTTTACAATATTGTATGGTTTTGCCATACATCAACATGGATCCGCCACGGGTGTATACATGTTCCCCATTGTGAACCCNAAAACTGACCTTTTCCAGTCCTGTGGCCACTGGTGAGTTTTCCTAATTTGCTGGCATATTGAGTGCAGCACTTTCTCTTTTTTTAAATATAAATTTATTAATTTTATTTGGAGGCTAATTACTTTACAATATTGTATGGTTTTGCCATACATCAACATGGATCCGCCACGGGTGTATACATGTTCCCCATTGTGAACCCCCTTCCACCTCCCGCCCCATACCATCCCTCTGGGTCATCCCAGTGCACCAGCCCCAAGCAGCCTGTATCATGCATCGAACTTGGACTGGTGATTCGTTTCACATATGATATTATACATGTTTCAATGCCATNTAGGATACTGAAAGAGGAACTCCCCAGGTCAGTAGGTGCCCAATATGCTACTGGAGATCAGTGGAGATAAAACTCCAGAAAGAATGAAGGGATGGAGCTAAAGCAAAAACAATACCCAGCTGTGGATGTAACCTGATAACCAACTACAAAATCAGTGAAACATAACGCAGAGAACATGTTAAGCATTTGTGTATAACTAATTAATAATTTATTTTAGAGATGCTTCTGGATAAGGGAAATGGACAGGCAGAAGCTGCCTGCAGGGTTGTATGTCTGAGAACTGTGCAACTCTGTCCTTCTACACACACCTTCAAGTTGAGAAATAGAAGTCAGAGAATTAAGAACACATGAATTTCACCCATGGGTGACCATCACTCAAGGCTTTCAGGAGTCTGCTTCTGTCCTCCTTACTTTGTATTTTTCAAGTGACAATCAGGATGATTTGAAATTGTTTTGTTGTTACTTAGTCTGTGTTCTATGAAGGCTTAAGTAGAGCGAGGAAAGATCCCTCACCGAGTGATACATGCCTGACCATTTTAGGCATCTGTCCATTGAGAAGGTCTGCAAATCATCCTCTGTTTCCTGAGAATAGAAAACCTGGTGTAGCATACACTTTCTAGACGCAAAGTGGGGTTGATCTTAGAGGTTATGTTTCACTGAATAAGGCCAGAAAGAATCAGAGTTCAGGATATTTTTGAAGATTGTCATGATGATGGAAGAAATGTCAGGTTGTCATAAATACTGATGAATAGAATTTTAACATTCTTTGAGATACGTATAAATTCTAAATAAAATGTTTTTCCTCATTGAAGTCTTAGTAGAAAAACATTAAGTCCTCTTACATTTAGAGAATGGTAAAAATCAATTACCTTTGCCAACAAAGGTCCGTCTAGTCAAGGCTATGGTTTTTCCAGTGGTCATGTATGGATATGAGAGTTGGACTGTGAAGGCTGAGTGCCGAAGAATTGATGCTTTTGAACTGTGGTGTTGGAGAAGACTTGAGAGTCCCTTGGACTGCAAGGAGATCCAACCAGTCCATTCTGAAGGAGACCAGCCCTGGGATTTCTTTGGAAGGAATGATGCTGAAGCTGAAGCTCCAGTACTTTGGCCACCTCATGCAAAGAGTTGATTCATTGGAAAAGGCTCTAATGCTGGGAGGGAGTGGGAGCAGGAGGAGAAGGGGACGACCAAGGATGAGATTGCTGGATGGCATCACTGACTCGATGGACGTGAGTCTGAATGAACTCCGGGAGTTGGTGTTGAACAAGGAGGCCTGGTGTGCTGCGATTCATGGGGTAGCAGAGTCGGACACAACTGAGTGACTGAACTGAACTGAACTGAAGAATACCTTAAGTAAAAAGACAAATAACGATGTTTCACATTTGTATATCATTTTGTGCTTTTTAAATAAATTAAAGTACTTGATTACTAAGTTCAAATTTTATTTTTGGGTGGTCTTCACACTCCAGAGACTGCTTATTCCAGGCAGATGTGTGAGTGGGCCTCATAGGTGGTATAAGTTTGAGCAGCCTGGGATCAGAATGCCTCTGCGACTCTTTGGTCCTCTGGCACCTGGCCCAGGTCTCTGCCTACTAACTGCATCATGGCATGCATTGTACTCCTATTTCTCACCTCTTAGACACCTCCACCCTGATCAATATATATAGAAGACATAAATACTTATTAATCAAAGTACTTAAATATTTTTAAATTTACCATTGGGTTTTACATGTTTTATATCTACAATCAGATTGTTCTTCTTCTTTTTTTTTTTTAATGGTACCTGTCCTTTGAACTAATTTCATCACTTGGTAAAGAATTCATTAGGTTATATATTTATCTAGGTTTTTAGGGCCATGTACTTGTTATGTCTGAAAAACAGAATTGTTCTGTGGATGGCGGAAATAAACACAGATGGCATAATATTTCAGGCAGTTAAACTGAATTTTCTCTTTAAAATAGAAGCCACCAAGTAATTCCCTTGCTAAACAATTCTTAGAGAAAAAAAGAGCTTTAAAGTGTTTTCCTCACTGGATAAAGAATACATTTTCAGGATTTCCAGTTATTGTTTAAGATTTGAAAAGAGTTAACTCCACCCAAAGCTTTCCTTTTTTTTTTTTTTTTTTAAATTAGGGTGAGGGGAATAGAAAAAGAGCAAATAATTCCGAGAATGCTTACAAAAGTTCTTTCATGCACATGTTTTCAAATATTACTATTTTGGAACTCACAAACTCTGCTTCCTCTCTTGCAAGCATCTAGGCACACTCTTTTTTTTTTAATTTAAATTTATTTATTTTAATTGCAGGCTAATTACTTTACAATATTGTGTTGGTTTTGCCATACATCAATGTGAATCCACCACGGGTGTACACGTGTTCCCAATCCTGAACCCCCCTCCCACCTCCCTCCCCATACCATCCCTCTGGGTCATCCCAGTAGGCACACTCTTAGTAAAATCATTTTAATCACCCTAAAAGAAAATTTAATCTTCATGGTCATCAGTAGGGTAATAGGGAAGAAAGC
Organism: Neotragus moschatus; assembly: GCA_006410615.1. Classification (NCBI taxonomy): domain Eukaryota; kingdom Metazoa; phylum Chordata; class Mammalia; order Artiodactyla; family Bovidae; genus Neotragus; species Neotragus moschatus. The sequence goes on from SJYA01000280.1 coordinate 2,678,233, forward strand.
AGTAAACATACTGGAATGTTATGTATCCTAAATGAATAATTTTATAAATTGGTTTTAATTTGGTTTCTGGTCTTATTTATTTTTAAAATAGAAAATGTCTTGGCTTAGTTTAAAATGAGCTGAAGAGAATATAAACTACAATTTGGGTCATTGCAGACTCTGTATAAATTGGTAAGGTAGGAACACTTGATCCTTCTTGTTGAGACCTCTCTTCAAAATAATCAGAGTAGAGATATTTAGCCCTTAATTCTGCTTATTTCAGCTACCCTTTCTAAACTTTTAAAAATTAACCATTAAGAATTGTTTTCAAATAGATCCCAAAAGCTAGCATTCAATTTACCTTTTAGTTTGAAAGTATTATTTGACTCAGATCTCTTCCTTTTACATATTTTATATTCTAAATATGAGTTAATTTTGATAAATATATTCATATCTACCCCTTTTCAGAAAATTTTAAATTCATATCTTGTGAAAACAATTTAAAAATTAAACTTTAAAAAATACTTTTAACAATCAAGATATAATTGATATGTAACATTATATTGATTTCAGATGTACAACATAATGATTTAATATTTGTGTATACCACAAAATGATCTCTACAGTAAGTCTATTTGACATAAATCTGTTTAAAATGGCATGCCTACTTTTGCTCATTATGGTCACGGGTATTCACTTCCATATAGAAAAGTAACAATATTAGTTTTTAAAATTTAAGGATAATTTTTCCAAAAGTCAACATATACTATGCAATCAATTGTTCACAAATATATATTGAGTGTCTGTTACCATGGCAACATAGGATCCAGAGATGAATAAATGATGTTCCCTGACCTTTATGATCTCTCAGTCTAATAAGAGAAAAAGATGTAGACAAATAATTCTAATTCAGTGAATTAATCTATGAAGTATTATTGAAGGGCTGAGAAGAGAGAAAACAATTAAATGTGTGTATGTGTCTAGAAAGAGATGTTTAGAAAAAAGCCTCATAAATATGAAATTTGAACAGTTTTAAAGAAAGTAGATTTTTACATAAGTGAACAGTGAAAAGGAAGTAGATTCCAGACAGAGTCTCCACTATAAACACAGAGATTTAATAAAGGAAATGGTCAGTTTGGGAAAAACCATGTTGGTCAGTGTTGCTAGAAAAGGAAGGTTAAACTTTAGGTAAGACAAAAGGTAGATACCTACTTTTATAGACTTCTATTGGTAGATTATATAATCTTATTGGTCATGTCTAACAAAACTAAAATAAAATAATTCAGTATTTTTCTGGAATAAGATAGCTGGTTTCATGTAAAAAGGACACATTCTTAGATCTCACTAAGTGAAAATGTTAGTTGCTCAGTTGTGTCTGACTCTTTGTGACCCCATGGACTGTAGCCCACAGGGCTCCTCTGTCCACAGAGTTTTCCAGGCAAGAATACCAGAGTGGGTTGCCATTGCCTTCTCCAGGGGATCTTCATGACCCAGGGATTGAACCCGGGTTTCCAGCATTGCAGGCAGATTCTTTACCGTCTGAGCCACCAGGGAAGACCCTTAGATACCACTAAGATGAGGGACAAAGGTGAGAAGCCACCAAATGAAGATTATTTTTATTTATTCCATAGAGAAAAGATTTAGAGTGAGCATTTTGACGTATTATACTTTTTAGTACCATTTATGATGGAATGTATGACTTGGGAATTATTGGTCCATTTTTGACATTTTTTAAAAATGTATTTTTCATTGAAGGATATTTGCTTTACAGAATTTTGTTGTTTCCTGTCAAACCTCAACATGAATCAGCCATAGGTATACAGATATCCCATCCCTTTTGAACTTNATTATACTTTTTAGTACCATTTATGATGGAATGTATGACTTGGGAATTATTGGTCCATTTTTGACATTTTTTAAAAATGTATTTTTCATTGAAGGATATTTGCTTTACAGAATTTTGTTGTTTCCTGTCAAACCTCAACATGAATCAGCCATAGGTATACAGATATCCCATCCCTTTTGAACTTCCCTCCCATCTCCCTCCCCACCCCATCCCTCTAGGTTGATACAGAGCCCCTGTTTGAGTTTCCTGAGCCATACAGCAAATTCCTGTTGGCTACCTGTTTTACATATGGTAATGTAAGTTTCCATGTTACTCTTTCCGTGCATCTCACCCTCTCCTCCCCTCTCCCTATGTCCATAAGTCTTTACTCTATGTCTGTTTCTCCATTGTTGCCCTGCAAATACATTCTTCAGTACCATTTTTCTAGATTCTGTATATGTGGGTTATAATACAATATTTATTTTTCTCTTTCTAATTTACTTCAATCTGTATAATAGGTTCTGGGTTCATCCACTTCATTAGAACTGACTCAAATGTGTTCCTTTTTATGGCTGAGTAATATTCCATTGTGTATATGCACCACAACTGCTTTATCCTTTCATCTGTTGATGGACATCTAGGTTGCTTCCATGTTCTAGCTATTGTAAATAGTACTGCATTGAACAATGGGATACATGTGTCTCTTTCACTTTTAGTTTCCTCAGGTGATATGCCTAGGAGTCAGATTGCTGGGTCATATGGTGGTTTTATTCCTAGTTTTTTAAGGAATTGCCATACCATCTTCCATAGTGGCTGTGTCAATTTACATTCCCACAAACAGTGCAAAAGCATTCTCTTTTCTCCACACCCTCTCCAGCATGTATAGTTTGTAGAGTTTTTGATGATGGCCATTCTGACCAGTGTGAGGCAATATCCCATTGTAGTTTTGACTTACATTTCTCTAATAATGAGTGATGTTGAGCATCTTTTCATGTGTTTGTTAGCCATCTATATGTCTTCTTTGGAGAAATATCTGTTTAAGTCTTTTTCCTACTTTTTGATTGGGTTGTTTGTTTTTCTGGTATTCAGTTGTATGAGCTGCTTATATATTTTGGAAATTAATCTTTTGTCAGTTTCATTTGCTATTATTTTCTCCCATTCTGAGGATTGTCTTTTCACCCTGCTTATAGTGTCCTTGGCTGTGCAAAAGCCTTTAGGTTTAATCAGGTTCCATTTGTTTACTTTTGTTTTTATTTCCATTACTTTAGGAGGTAGGTCATAGAGGGTCTTTCTTTGATTTATGTCATTAGTGTTCTGCCTATGCTTTCCTCTAAGAGTTTTATAGTTTCTGGTCTTACATTTCAGTTCAGTTCAGTTCAATTGCTCAGTCGTGTCTGACTCTTTGCGACCCCATGAATCGCAGCACCCCAGGCCTCCCTGTCCATCACCAACTCCCGGAGTTCACTCAGACTCACGTCCATCGAGTAAGTGATGCCATCCAGCCATCTCATCCTCGGTCGTCCCTTTCTCCTCCTGCCCCCAATCCCTCCCAGCATCAGTCTTTTCCAATGAGCCAACTCTTGACATGAGGTGGCCAAAGTACTGGAGTTTCAGCTTTAGCATCATTCCTTCCAAAGAAATCCCAGGGCTGATCGCCTTCAGAATGGACTGGTTGGATCTCCTTGCAGTCCAAGGGACTCTCAAGAGTCTTCTCCAACACCACAGTTCAAAAGGTCTTACATTTAGGTCTTTAATTCATTTTGAGTTTATCTTTGTGTATGGTGTTAGGAAGTGTTCTTATTTCATCCTTTTATGTGTAGCTGTCCAGTTTTCCCAGCACCATTTATTGAAGAGGCTACCTTTGCCGCATTGTATATTCTTTCCTCCTTTGTCAAAAATAAGGTACCTATAGGAACATAGGTTTATTTCTGGGATTTCTGTCTTGCTCCATTGGTCTATATTTCTGTTTTTGTGCCAGTACCATACTGTATTGATGACTGTAGCTTTGTAGTATAGTCTGAAGTCAGGAAGGTTGATTCTTCCAGTTCCATTCTTCTTTCTCAAGACTGCTTTGGCTATTCAGGGTCTTTTGTGTTTCCATATGAATTGTGAACTTTTTGTTCTGGTTCTATGAAAAATGCCATTGGTAATTTGATAGGGATTGCATTGAATCTGTAGATTGCATTTGGTAGTATAGTCATTTTCATAATATTGATTCTCCCTACCCAGGAACATGGAACATCTCTCCATCTGTTGATGTCATCTTTGATTTCTTTCATTAGTGTCGTATAATTTTCTATGTACAGTTTTCTTGCCTCCTTAGGTAAGTTTATTCCTGGATATTTAATTCTTTTTGTTGCAATGGTAAATGGGATTGATTCCTTGATTTCTCTTTCTGATTTTTCATTGTTAGTACATAGAAATGCAAGTGATTTCTGTGTATTGATTTTGTGTGCTGCAACTTTGCTAAGTTCACTGATAAGCTCTAGTAACTTTCTGATACTATCTTTAGGGTTTTTTATGTATAGTATCATGTTATCTGCAAACTGAGAGCTTTACTTCTTTTCTAATCTGGATTCATTTTCTTTCTTTCTTTTCTCTGATTGCTGTAGCTAGGACTTCCAGAACTATGTTGAATAATAGTGGTAAGAGTGGACACCCTTGTCTTATTCCTGATCTTAGGGGGAATGCTTTCAGTTTTTCACCATTGAGAGTAATGTTTGCTATAGGCCATGTTGAGGCAGTTTCCTTTGATGTCCATTTTTTGAAGTTTTAATCATAAATGGGTACCGAATTTTGTCAAAGGCTTTTTCTGCATCTATTGAGATTATCATAAGTTTTTATCTTTCAATTTGTTAATATAGTGTATCACATTGATTGATTTGTGTATATTAAATAGTCCTTCCATCCCTGGAATAAACCTAACTTGATCATAGTGTATGAGCCTTTTGACGTGTTGCTGAATTCTGTTTGTTAAAATTTTGTTTAGGATTTTTGCATCTATGTTCATCAGTGATATTGACCTGTAGTTTTCTTTTGTGTGTGTTTTTGTCTGGTTTTGGTATTGGGTGGCTTTATAGAACGAGTTTGGAAGTGTTCCTTCCTCTGCAACTTTTTGAAAGAGTTTTAGAAGGATAGGCATTAGCTCTTCTCTAAATGTTCGATAGAATTCTCCTGTGACGCCATCTGGTCCTGGGTTTTTGTTTTTTGGGAGATTTTTGATCACAGCTTCAATTTCAGTGCTTGTAATTGAGTTGTTCATGATTTCTAGTTCTTCCTGGTTCAGTCTTGAAAGACTGAACTTTTTTAAGAATCTGTCCATTTCTTTCAGATTATCTATTTTATTGCCATATAATTGTTCATAATAGTCTCCTATAATTCTTTGTATTTCTGCATTGTCTATTTAACCTCTCCTTTTTCATTTCTGATTTTGTTGATTTGTTTCTTCTGTCTTTCTTTCTTGATGAGTCTGGCTAAATGTTTGTCAGTTTTGTTTGTCTTCTCAATGAACCAGCTTTTAGTTTTATTAATCTTTACTATTGTTTCTTTCATTTCTTTTCCATTTATTTCTGCTCAGATCTTTATAATTTATTTCCTTCTACTAATTTTGTGGGTTTTTTTTCCTTTTTCCAGTTGTTTTAGGTGTAAAGTTAGGTTGTCTATTCGATGTTTTTCTCGTTTCTTGATGTATGATTGTATTGCTATAAACTTCCCTCTTAGGAGTCCTTTTGCTGTATCCCATAGGTTCTGAGTTATTGTGTTTCATTGTTATTTGTTTCTAGAAGTTTTTTTTATTTTTCTTTTGATTTCTTCAGTAACCTGTTGGCTGTTTGGAAAGGTGTTGTTTAATCTCCATGTGTTTCTGTTTCTTACAGTTTTTTTCTTGTAATTGATATCTAGTCTCATAACATTGTGATTGGAGAAGATGCTTGAAACAATTTCAGTTTTCTTAAATTTATTGAGGTTTGATTTGTGACCCAAGATGTGGTTTGTCCTGGAGAATGTTCCATGTGCACTCTAGAAGAAGGTGTATTATTCTTCATTTGGATGGAGTGTCCTGACGATATCAATGAGAGCCATCTCATCTAATGTATCATTTAAGACTTGTGTTTCCTTATTAATTTTCTGTTTTGATGATCTGTCCATTGGTGTGAGTGGGGTGTTAAAGTCTCCTACTATTACTGTGTTACTTTTAACTTCTCCTTTTATGTCTGTTAGTGTTTGTCTTATGTATTAAGGTGCTCCTATGTTGGGTATCTAGATATTTTACAATTTTTATGTCTTCCTCTTGGTAATCTGTTGCTCATTATGTAGTGTGCTTCTTTATCTCTTGCAATCTTCTTTAAGATCTATTTTGTCTGATACTAGGATTGCTACTCCAGCTTTCTTTTGCTTCCCATTTGCATGGAATATATTTTTCCATCCTCTCACTTTCAGTCTATATGTGTCTTTAGGTCTGAAGTGGGTTCCTTGTAGACAACATATATATGGGTCTTCTTTTTGTATCCATTCAGCCAATCTGTGTCTTTTGGTTGGAGCATTTAATCCATTTACATTTAAAGTAATTATTGATATGTATATATTCCCTTTGCTATTTTCTTAATTGTTTGGGGTTGATTTTGTAGATCCTTCTTCTCTTGTATTTCTTGACTATATAAGTCCCTTTAACATTGGTTGTAAAGCTGGTTTTATGGTACTGAATTCACTTAACTTTTGCTTGTCTGAAAAACTTTTTATTTCTCCATCAATTTTGAATGAGATCCTTGTTGGGTACAGTAATCTTGGTTGTATATTTTTCCCTTTCAGTACTTTAAATGTATCCTGCCATTCCCTTATGGCCTGCAGAGTTTCTGCTGAAAGATCAGCTGTTAAGCATATGGGATTTCCCTTGTATTTGTGTTTAGTCTTTGTTAGTTTGATTAGTATATGTCTTGGTGTGTTTCTTCTTGGATTTATCCTGTATGGGACTCTCTGTGCCTCTTGGACTAGATTGACTATTTCCTTTTCCATGTTGGGGAAATTTTCAACTATAATCTCTTCAAAAATTTTCTCATACCCTTTCTTTTTCTCTTCTTCTTCTGGGACCCTTATAATTCAAATATTGGTGTGTTTGATATTTTCCCAGAGGTCTCTGAGACTGTTCTCAGTTCTTTTCACTCTTTTTACATTATTCTGCTCTTCAGAAGTTATTTCCACCATCTTATCTTCCAACCCATGGATTCATTCTGCTTTAGATATTCTGCTATTGATTCCTCCTAGAGTATTTTTAATCTCAGTAATTGTGTTGTTTGTCTCTGTATGTTTATTCTTTCATTCTTCTAAGTCTTTGTTAATTGAGTCTTGCATTTTCTCCATTTTGTTTTCAAGGTTTTTGATCATCTTTACTATCATTATTCTGAATTCTGCTTTAAATAGTTTGCCTATTTCCTCTTCATTTATTTGGACATCTGTGTTTCTAGTTTGTTCCTTCATTTGTGTAATATTTCTCTGCTTTTTCACTTTTTTTCTTTTTTTTACTTATTGTGTTTGAGGTCTCCTTTTCCCAGGCTTCAAGGAAAGTTGAATTCTTTCCTTGAAGAAGGTTGATTTCTTTCTTCCTTTTGGTTTCTGCCCTTATAAGGTTGGTACAGTGGTTTGTGTAAGCTTCACACAAGGGTGAGATTTATGCTGAGTTTTTGTTTGTTTGTTTTTCCTCTGATGGGCAAGGCCAAGTGAGGTGGTAATCCTGTCTGCTGATGACTGGGTTTGTATTTTCGCTTTGTTTGTTGTTTAGATGAGGCGCCCTACACAGGGTACTACTGGTGGTTGGGTGATGCCAGGTCTTGTATTCAGGTGGTTTCCTTTGTGTGAGTTCTCACTATCTGATACTCCCTAGGCTTAGTTCTCTGGTAGTCTAGGGTCCTGGAGTCAGTGCTCCCACTCTAAAGGTGCAGGGCTTGATCTCCTGGACAGGAACACTGGTCCACTGGAAGGCACAGTGGCTGGGAGCTGGAGTTTAGCAATTGTGGAGTAATCCCAGGGCAAGCACTGTTGTTGACGATTTTTGCATGGTTCTATATATTCTTTTTCACTGGTCAGGTACTCTTGTCCACTCTCAGCTGGTGTTCTGCATGCACTTCTGTACCTGAGGTGTATTCCTGATGTCTCCATGGAGAGAGATGTACTCCACATTCATCTACTCCTCCACCATCTTGTTCTCCCATTCCTTCCTCCATTTTTGACATTTTTGATCAGGGAGTTAAGTACTTGACAATTAGAAACCTCACTTTGTTTCAAAAGAAGAACTGGGCCAATTTGCAAAGCAAACAATTTCTCATCATACTTGACTCTCAAACATTTCATCTAGCCACTTTTCTCCATGAAAGATAAACATTCTGTGATGAATATGGAAAGCAGTGTTTCAATTTTGCTGCTGATGAAATTGGACTGACATTTCCTGGAGATAGAATCCAACATAAAGATGTGGTTTATTGAGTGTTCCTTAGAACTAGTAGAATTTGAAGGATCAGAGGATGCAAGTGAGTACCTAATTACAGTTAATAATGAGGCAGACTAAAAGCAGGACTGTATTGAAAATAAAGGAAAACTATGTGAGTAAGAGGATAACTGTATGATATTGAACATAAACCAAATGACTGGGTTAGACAATGGGTTAGACATAGTGAGCCAGGTGATAAAAGATGGAGGAAGAACTAATAATGGAGATCTTGGTGGGATTCAGTTTCTTTTCTTCTCAATGAAATGTGAAAGATGTATTGCCCCAAGTTTTGCAAAGACAGCTAATAAATATCAAAGCTGTGGTGTTACAGCCACGTTATGCATGAGAGCAAAACTGAGTTAAAAGATAGAGGTTTCACATTTCCAAATGGCATTTGAGGTCCTGTATTCATGAAGTAGCTGAGCATTCTGAAAAAAACACTTGAGGCTGTTCAAATAAGGACAGAAACATAATACAGCTAGAAACCCCTTTGTCATTGGCAAGAACATCATTTGAATTAAATGAATTCAAATGTTCTGAGCACTTAGATATGAAAAAAAAAAAAACACCTGTGAAAGGAACATACTGAGCACAAAGTCCGTAGGAGTCTTGTTTCTGTTTTAATAATGATGGAAAGCTAAATAACTAATATATGTTAAAATAAATATAAATTTGATTTTAATGTTAACGAGGTGACTTTTGGAAAGCACTTGAGGGTGGGGGCTGGTTGTTAGGGAAGCCAACCCTATGATTAGGGAGTTGGAACTTTCAGTCCCAAAGCCTGAACCTGTGAGGAAGGAAGAGGGAATGGAGACTGAGCTCAGTATCAATGACCAGTGTTTAATCAATCATGCCTTTCTAATGAAACTTCCATGAGAATGCAAAAGAACAGGCTTTGGAGAGCTGCCAGGTCAGTGAACACGTGAAGATTTGCAGAGAATGTTATGCTCAGAGAACGTTTTCTTTTTTTTTAGTTTAAGTAATTGGATTTTTTTTTTAATGTAGTAACAAATTATGTTTGGCTTTCCCAGGTGACACAGTAGTAAAGAATCTGCCTGCCAATGCAGGAAAACCAGGTTCAATCCCTTGGTCAGGAAGATCCCCTGGGGGAGGAAATGGCAACCCACTCAATCGTTCTTGCCTGGAAAACTCCTTGGACAGAGGAGCTTGGCAAGCTACAGTCCACAGGATCTCAAAGAATCAGACAAGACTGAGTACATACTTAGAAAATAATGTTTGCTATAAGAAGGTAGCCATTGTTTCTCAGAAGACATATATACTTTACATAAGCATATTTTATGTATTGTTAAGAGCAAATATAAATATGTAGATATCTAAAACATTTTTGAGTCAACTCTATTCAATCATAATTGCCATGTAAATTAAGCTTCACTGTGAAAAACATTGTTTTTATGAAGAGCTACATGAAGTTTCTAGAACATGTTGCCAGCAACTTATTTTTATAATATGTACAGAGATATTCTGTCTTCTATACCAGGTACTAGAGGACATAGCTGTGAATCAAACCCAGTTCCTGCTCCTGAATGGCTTATAAGCTACTGGGAAACGTATTTTTTCTGTGTGGGCATGCTCACGTCTGACTCTTTGCGACCCCATGGACTATAGTCCATCAGGCTCCTCTGTGCATAGGATTCTCCAGGCAAGAATACTGGAGTGGGTTGCCATTTCCTCCTCCAGGGGATCTTCCCAACCCAAAGATCAAACCCATGTCTTCTGGGGCTCCTNAGATTTTCCCATAGTTTATTGTGATCCACACAGTCAAAGGCTTTGGCATAGTCAATAAAGCAGAAATAGAAATTGAGATATAACAAATGGCAGATGGGAGTATAAGGAAGTCAATGTTCGGATATGTCAGTTCTTCATGAACTATGTATAAATTCGGTGAAATCTAATCAAAACCCACAAGACCATTTTTTTTGTTGTTGAGTTTGACAGATTATAGATAACCTGATAGGATATAGAGCTTAGAAATTGACTCATGTATCTGTGGGACTTGTTAGGTGACAGAGATGGCATTACAAAGCAGTAGAGGTGGATGTATTATTTAATAAATAATGCTGAGAAAGTAACTAAGTGGATAAACATCAAACTAGCCCATCACACTTCACCCAAAATGGACTAATTACAGAAAGACATGAAGCAAACATTAACAACATTTAAAAAAGAGGTAGAATGTCACGATCAAATCAGAACAGGAAAGATTTCTAAAATAAAAGATGAAATGCACAAATAGTGAAAGAAAAGATATACTAAATCACTGAGCTCTGTACTTTAAAATGATAATTTAATGTATATGAATTATATTTCAATCTTTTAAAATGTCCTTTTGAATATGTGCATACACACTCAGTTGCTCAGTCATGTCTGACTCTCTGAACCCCATGAACTGTAGTCGCCCAGATTCCTCTGCCTAAGGAATTTTCCCAGTAAGAATACTGGAGTAGGTTGCCATTTCCTACTCCAGGAGATCTTCCTGACCCAGGGATCGAACCTGCATCCCTTGTGTCTTCTGCATTGGCAGATGGAGTCTTTACCACTAGTGCCACCTGGGAAGCTGTTTTTTAATTACGCAAGGCAATAATTCCATGGGCAAATTTCCCACTTGTACAATTGCAATTCATATGATTCACAAAAGGTCAGTGTCCAGAATGCCTCATGAGGAAAATGGACAATGTGTCGCTCAAAAGGAATAATAGAGCAGAAAATCTGAAGGGCAATACACATATGGGAGATGCTGTCCCTAGCTAGCCAAAGCAGGGAAGTGCAGTTTAAAACAGCGCAAGACGGTGCAGAATTGTCAGGCTGTCAACACTCTGTAATTCTGATAGCACCGAGCACTGTGGTGCGTGAAAGGGAACTCACGCTGCTGGTGGGGAAACACAAACCATTATCAACACTTGAGGAACAATCTGACCACATGCAGAAAAGATGAAGGTGGGCATCCTTCATGATGCAGCAATTCCCCTCCTACCTATCTCCCCTAGAAAACTCCCGAATACACCCAAATACATACCAGGAGACATTTTAACACTGGTTAGCATATTAATTAAAATAACAAAACATTGGGAGCAACATAAATTCCTTTCAGAGGAGAATGGATAAATAAACTGGAGTATATTCATACAGTAGAATGGTATATAGCAATTAAATCCACGCATGTTAGTGTATCATTATAGTAAATCTCAAAATGGTAATGCTGTGTGAAAAACAGTGAACAGAAAAAGAATGTGCCAAACATGGTACTGTTTGTGTAAAGTTAAATGCAGAGACTACTTCTGTTTAAAAGAAACATGCATATCTGGTAAATGTGTAAATATGGGGGAAGCCCAACAATACTGGAGTAGGTAGCCTATCCCTTCTCTAGGGGATCTTCTCTATCCAGGAATCGAACTGGAGTCTCCTGCATTGCAGGCAGATGCTTTACCAACTGAGCTATCAGGGAAGCCCCTGCAGAGGGGTGTTGAGAAAAGTATTAAAAGATGCTTGCTCTTGCTCTTTGGAAGAAAAGTTATGACCAACCTAGACAGCATATTAAAAAGCAGAGACCCTACTTTGGTGACAAAGGTCCATCTAGTCAGAGCTATGTTTTTTCCAGTAGTCATGTATGGATGTGAGAGTTGGACTGTGAAGAAAGGTGAGCACCAAAGAATTGATGCTTTTAAACTGTGGTGTTGGAGAAGACTCTTGAGAGTTCCTTGGACTGCAAGATCAAACCAGTCAGTCCTAAAAGAAATAAGTCCTGAATGTTCAATGGAAGGACTGATGCTGAGGCTGAAGTTCCAATCCTTTGGCCACCTGATATGAAGAACTGACTCATTTGAAAAGACCCTGATGCTGGGAAAGATTGAGGGCAGGAGGAAAAGGGGACAACAGAGGATGAGATGGTTGAATGGCATCACTGACTTGATGGACATGAGTTTGAGCAAGCTCTGGGATTTGGTGATGGACCATGCCAGGGAAGCCTGGCATGCTGCAGTCCGTGAGGTCACAAAGAGTCAGACATGACTGAACAACTGAACTGAACTGAGACAAGTACAGATGATTTTTGGGATTGCCCAGAACTGAGGGGTTTCCTGGGTGTGAGACTTTCAGTGCTACAGTTGGGAAAGTCCTGTGACAAGTCTGTCACCTTAGGCAGAAGAGTAGGATGACCTTCAACTCTAATATTTTATCACTCTAATAAAGTATGCAATTTATTAAAAATTACAAATCTGAAATGTATTATAAATTATTAACATATAATAAGTGTATATAGTAAGTATGTAGGTTTTTTATATTAGTATTCGTAATTCTTTTATTTTTAAAAACTGTTATGATTAAAAGAAGGAAAGCAAGGACTAAGTTTGATGAAAACAGTAAGAGATTACCTGTGCTTAGTCGCTCAGTCATGTCCAACTCTTTGCAATCCCATGGACTAGCACACTAGACTCCTCTGTCCATGGGGATTCTCCAGAATCCTGGAAGAAAACTGAGGGGATTGCCATGCCCTCCTCCAGAGGATCATCCCAACCCAGGAATCAAACCCAGTCTCCCACTTTGCAGGTGGATTCTTTACCACCTGAGCCAGCAGGGAAGTGCAAGAATTCTGGAGTGAGTAGCTGCCTGCAATTTCAAGACCACTTCAATGGTGTGGGTTTTCCAACACCACAAGCAGTTAACTCAGTTCTGACACTGTGGACCTTGGGACAGCATCAGATCCACAGGTTAAGTGTCCAGTCCTACATAACTGTTCCCCCATTCCTCAATTTTAGCCACCAGTTGCAAGTCCAGGTTGTCACCTGAGGTTCTGAACTGTAGATTAGAGGTTCCAATGACCCTTGGGTTTGATTAATTTTCTAGAGTACTCACAGAACTCAGAGAAACATTTTACTTACTGGAATCAAACAATGTAACTCAGAAATGGGCTTCCCAGGTGGCTTAGTAGTAAAGAATATGCTGCAGTGCAGGAGACTGGTTTGATCCCTGTGTTAGGAAGATCCCTTGGAGAAGAAAATGGCAACCCAACCCTCTCCAGTATTCTTGCCTGGAAAATCTCATGGGCAGAGGAGCCTGGGGGCTATAGTTCATGGAGTTGCAAAGAGTCAAACATGACAACACAACTGAACACACACAACACAACTCAGGAACAATCAGATGAAAGAGCTACATAGGACAAGGTGCAGAAAAAGGGACAGAAGCTTCCATACCCTCTTCAGGTGTGTCCCTCTCCCAGGTAGCTCTCCAAACCCTATCCTTTTGGGGTTTTATGAAGGCTTCATTAGACAGACATGATTGATTAAATCACTGACCATAGGTGATTGAACTCAATCTCCAGCTCCTCTCCCCTCTCTGGAGAAAGAGAACAGCAAACCAACCCATGAAAATTCAGAAATACACTATATTTCTCCCCTTTTACATTCCATTAGCCTCCTGAAAAGCATTCTACATCTATTTCAGTTTCCCTAAAAGTGTTCTTCATCCCTTCAAAACTCCTTCACTACCAGAATTGATCTGTCCTTCATCAACCTGAATTCACCTTCCATAGTGGCAGGACAGTGAATACCTTAATTTTCTTTTATGTTCTTTTTGTGTTTTATATTATGTAAAAGATAGGACTTGTGATATCTCAGTTCATCCCAAATTGAATATATTGCCATAACAAAGCAGTTTATGTGAAGATGCATCTTTATTTTTTCATCCATGGGAATGTGCCGAAAACAAATCACAGCTGGTCATATATTCCAAGTAGGCGCCACTTTCAATAGATAGAAATCAAAGTTGTATTTTATAAGAGAAAGAGTGTTTTGTGGTGGGAGAAATTACTAGAGTGAAAGGATCTATCATTTATTTAATGCAATTTCTGTCCCAGAAGCTTAAAATATATTTATTAATCTTCAGAGTAGCCCTCATGACATGGGTTCCTGTCTATACAGATGAAGGCGTTGAGACTCAGAGTTAAGTAATTTATCTAATTTCACACAGCTAGCTGGCATTTAAAACTACCTGTGAGAGTGTGAGAGCATTTAAGTCTTTAATCCATTTTGAGTTTATTTTTGTGTATGATGTTAGGAAGTGTTCTAGTTTCATTCTTTTACATGCAGTTGTCCAGTTTTCCCAGCACGACTTGTTGAAGAGTCTCTCTTTTCCTCATTGTATATTCCTGCCTCCTCTAAGTTCCTATAGGTGTGTGTTTATCATTGGACTGTCTATCTTGTTCCATTGGTCTATATTTATGTTTTTGTACCAGTACCATCTTGTCTTGATGACTGTAGTTTTATAGTATAGTCTGAAGTCAGGAAGGTTGCTTCCTCCAGCTCCAATGATATATTAATATGTATGTATGGAATCTAGAAAAATGATACTGATGAACCTATTTGAAGGGAAGGAATGGAGAAGAAAATGTAGAGAACAGACTTGGGGATACAGTAGGGGAAAGAGAGGGTGCAATGAATGGAGAAAGTAGCACTGACATGTGTACACTACTATGTGCAGAATAGATCGCGGATGGGAAGTTGTTGCGTAATGCAGGGAACCCAACCTGGCACTCTGTGAAGACCTGGAGGGGTGAAATGGGGACAGGGAAAGGAGGCTCAAGAGGGAGGGCATTTGTATGTATGAATATGACTGATTCACAAATCCCTTATGACCATGCAGTGAAAGTGACAAATAGATTCAAGGGATTAGATCTGACAGAGTGCCTGAAGAACTATGGACAGAGGTTCGTGACATTCTACAGGAGGAAGTTATTGAGACCATTCTCAAGAAAAAGAAATGCAAAAAGACAGAATGGTTGTCTGAGGAGGGCTTACAGATAGCTGAGTGAAAAAGAGAAGCTAAAGGCAAAGGAGGAAAGGAAAGATATACCCATCTGCATGCACAGTTCCAAAGAATAGCAAGGAGAGTTAAGAATGCCTTCCTCAGATCAATACAAAGAAACAGAGGAAAACAATAGAATGGGAAAAACTAGAGATCTCTTCAAGAAAATTAGAGATACCAAGGGAACATTTCATGCAAAGATGACCACAGTAAAGGACAGAAATGGTATGGACCTAACAGAAGCAGAAGAAGAGGTGGCAAGAATGCACAGAAGAGCTATACAATAAAGATCTTCACGACCCAGATAACCACAGTGGTGTGATCACTCACCTAGAGGCAAACATCATGGAATGTGAAGTCAAGTGGGCCTTAGGAAGCATCACTGTGAACAAAGCTAGTGGAGGTGATGGAATTCCAGATGAGCTATTTCAAGTAATAAAAGATAATGCTGTTAAAGTGCTGCACTTAATATGCCAGCAAATTTGGAAAACTCAGCAGTGGCCACAGGACTGGAAAGGGTCAGTTTTCATTCCAATTCCAAAGAAAGGCAATGCTAAAGAATGTTCAAACTACCACACAATTGAATCATCTCACACACTAGCAAAGTAATGCTCAAAATTCTCCAAGCCAGACTTCAAAAGTATGTGAACTGAGAACTTCCTGATGTTCAAACTGGATTTAGAAAAGGCAGAGGAACCAACCAGAGATCAAATTGCCAACATCCATTGGATCATAGAAAAAGCAAGAGAGTTCCAGAAAAACATCAACTCTGCTTTATTGACTATGCCAAAGCCTTTCACTTTGGGGATCACAACAGACTGGAAAATTTCTTCAAGAGATGAGAATACCAGACCACCTGACCTTCCTCTTGAGAAATCTGTGTGCAGGTCAAGAAGCAACAGTTAGAACTGAACATGAAACAATGGACTGGTTCCAAATTGGGAAAGGAGCACTTCAAGGCTGTATATTGTCACCCTGCATATTTAACTTATATGCAGAGTACATCATGCAAAATGCTGGGCTGGATGAAGCACAAGCAGGAATCAAAATCGCCAGGAGAAATATCAATAACCTCAGATACACAGATGAGACCACCTTCATGGCAGAAAGCGAAGAAAAACTGAAGAGCTTCTTGATGAAGGTGAAAGAGGAGAGTGAAAAAGCTGGCTTAAAACTCAACATTCAAAAAAACAAAGATCATGGCATTTGGTCCCATCACTTCATGGCAAATAGATGGGGAAACAATGGATATAGTGAGAGACTTTATTTCCTTGGGCACCAAAAGCACTGCAGATGGTGACTGCAGCTATAAAATTATGGAAGGAAAGCTATGACAAACATCGAGAGCATACAAACAAAGGTCCATCTAGTTAAATCTATGCTTTTTCCAGTGGTCATGTATGGATGTGAGAGTTGGACCATAAAGAATTTGAGCACTGAAGAATTAGTGCTTTTGAACTGTGGTGTTGGAGAAGACTCTTGAAAGTCCCTTGGACTGCAAGGACATCAAGTCAGTCAAAGCTGAAGGAAATCAATCCTGAATATTCATTGGAAGGACTGATGCTGAAGCTGAAACTCCAATGCTTTGGCCACCTGATGTGAAGAACTGACTTGTTGGAAAACACCCTGATGCTGGGAAAGATTGAAGGCGGGAGGAAAAGGGGACAACAGAGCATGAGATGGCTGGACAGCATCATCGACTCGATGGAAATGAATTTGAGTAAGCTCCCAGAGTTGGTGATGGACAGGGAGGCCTGGTGTGCTGCAGTCCATGAGGTTGCAAAGAGTCAGACTCGACTAAGCGACTGAACTGAACTGATGGAAGAAACCATCACAGCATTGTAAAGCAATTTTCCTCCAATTAAAATATATTAAAAGGAACTACCTATACATGACATTTTTCAACTACTTCCCATTGGTTGGTGCAGAATTGAGGATTTCAAGATGAAATAAATGAAGATTACTTATTACTATGAGACTTATTGGAGAAGGAAATGGCAACCCACTCCAGTGTTCTTGCCTGGAGAATCTCAGGGATGGGGAGCCTGGTGGGCTGCCATCTCAGGTTGCACAGAGTCGGACACGACTGAAGCAACTTAGCAGCAGCAGCATGAGACCTAATGAAAATCTAAATATCATATTTTGGTGGGAGCCTTTTCTTACCCTCAATCTGGGTTAAATTCCCTCCTATATGATGCCATAATTGTATCCTTTCTTTAGCCTGCTATTATTTATCACTGCATACAAGTTCCTAAAAGAACTGTTTGCTCTTCCACAGTCTAGAATCCAAGAGGACAGGAAGTTGGCCAATTAACCACTGAAGGTGCAGGGCCTGACCAACTGAATGACCTGGAGTGGATCATATGAACACAAGTAATCCTCCATTGAAGCATGAAAAAGCTGATATTATTGTGAATTCTAAATAAATATGTTTAGATAAATATTTTCTTAGAACAATCAGATCATAATTCAAATATATTATTGATTTCAGAGAATTTCTTTCATGGAGAACAAATCAGGTATCATTACAAAATAAAAGGAGTGACTTCTAGGGAGTTGGCCATCACTCTCTTATCACACTGTTTATGATAAATTATAATCAGATGATAGGAATTAGAACTCAAAAGCCAATTCGATTAGAGTGATTTAACTTCTTGTCAAGTTTCATTGTTCAGTTCAGTCAGTGCACTTCAGTCATTCAGTTGTGTCTGACTCTTTGTGACCCTATGAACCGCAGCATGCCAGGCCTCCCTGTCCATCACCAACTCCCAGAGTCCACCCAAACCCATGTCCATCGAGTCGGTGATGCCATCCAACCATCTCATCCTCTGTCATCCCCTTCTCCTCCTGCCCTCAATCTTTCCCAGCATCAGGGTCTTTTCCAATGAGTCAGCTCTTCGCAGGAGGTGGCCAAAGTATTGGAGTTTCAGCTTCAACATCAGTCCTTCTAATGAACACCCACGACTGATCTCCTTCAGAATGGACTGGCTGGATCTCTTTGCAGTCCAAGGGACTCTCGAGAGTCTTCTCCAACACCACAGTGCAAAAGCATCAATTCTTCAGCGCTCAGCTTTCTTTATTGTCCAACTCTCACGTCCACACATGACTCCTGGGTTTCATTGTGGAGCGCACATTTTAACGTGCTCTATCAGTGCTCTCTGCTTCGGTGGAAAAAATTGAAAAATGGCTCCACTGCAGAATGTCTGGAACCCAAAGGTAGAAGGTGCTTTGCTCTAAATGCTGACTCAGACTTATAGTAGGAGGTCTAGCTTTGGTCCTACCTACCGCCTGTCCAGATCTGCTTTTGCGCAATTCACATGTTTGAATGTGTTCTATCTATCCATGAGACAGTATGATCTGTCAGTCTGTGACTTTAAAGGCAAAAGGCTCCTGTACAACTCATCACTTGCATAATTGTTGGAGACAGGATGTTTAATGATAAAATTAGGAGGCAAGAATTATGCATACACAGTGATTTTTATTCCCTTATATTGGGAGAATTCTGGCGGGCAGCTGCTGGCCTGAGCACACTATCTTTCAGCTGTCTCTCCACTGCCAAATGTTAGAATGAACACACCCATAAGTAATGAAAATTTCAGAGGCAGATGATAACCTCATAAAGTGTAATAGGATTCCAGCAGAAAGTGCCATGGGTGAAAGCCTTGGCTATTTAACCCCCAGTAACTCAGGGATAAATAGAATTTGTAGTTTAGATATTCATTCTTGAGGAAAGAGAAAAAAGAAAGTCTTACAGGTAACAAGAGGAAAGCTTCTCTATGCCTTTGCACAAATCTGACCGAAATAGAGAAAAACATGACAAATTACTTCAAACATACTCAGTAGGAATTCACATCATCAAAAAGGTAAACAGACTATCTTTTTGTGCTTCATTTTGCAAAAAATAATTGCTATCCATGGTTGCAAAGGACCAACCATACATGTGATACAACACTTTTCCTTTAAAAACACCAGGAATAATACAAGGTCAACTTCCAACATATTGCATGCAGGGAAATATTTGAATTTATATTATCAAATACATGGTGAAGACTCTTCTTTCCAGCTTCAATCTCCAGCTGTCCCCAGCCTATATTAAGTAAAGTGACTTTCTTGCCCTCTGTCAGGTGAAATTAAACAGGAAACAACTCTCTATGATTCTGTCTTAATTAGTAGTAGTTTTAAAAATAAGAGGTCTAGAAGAACAGCTGAGAAAGTTTGGATTCACCAGATTGGGTTTGAGCTCCTCTTCTTTCATGCTGTGTAAATTTTATTCTTCTAATATCATTGAACCCCTGTTAATTTGTAAAGAGGGAATAATAGTAACAACTTGCCTATCTCAGAGAATTAGATGGAAGGATATATTTGCACATAAAAGTACTTAGAAGAGCTTTGAATTATGCTCCTGTCATTAATGAAAACATTGTGCTTTGAAAACATTTGGTTTGTGGGAAAAGAGAGAGAAGATGGGAAACAAAATGACTTCTCTAAGGTCATTCAGTAAGCCCGTGGCTGAGCTGCAGAGGGACCCTTCAGGTATGAGGCTATCTTCCTGGTCCTCTCGGCTAAAACCTGGGCATCTCTCCTCAGGAGAGCTTTCTCAGCCTTGAGTGAAATAAACAGCCTTCTTAATCAAATGTGATTGCAGTCTGATAACTGCAAAGGCATTTAATTAAGTACTCCTGCTGCCCAGCAGTTGCTGTAAGCAACAGACAGCCCCAAAGTCATGTGTGTTAAGTAGCGAATCTGCCACGTTACCCCAGGCTGACCTGAGAATTAGAGAAGCAGACCCAAAACAGGGTAATCAGGTTTATGAAAATACCATATATGTAATGTCAAAATCAGGGCAGTGATTTTGCTTTACAAAAGGATTCATTACAGAGTTCCAGTTAATTTCCTTTGCATAATTTATTTTATTGGGGTGGGTGAAAAGTGTTGGTCGCTCAGTCCTGTCCGACTCTTCACAACCCCATGGACTGTAGCACACCAGACTCCTTTGCCTGTGGGATTTCTCAGGTAAGACTACTAGAGTGGGTAGCCATTTCCTTCTCCAAGGGATCTTCCTGACCCAGGGATGGAACCTGAGTCTCCTGCATTGCAGGCAGATTCTTTACTATCTGAACCATCAGGGAAGCCCCATTTTATTCATAACTTTTCAGAAATATATATTGCACATGTGGCTGTCGCATCTCTATTGTTCAGTCTGAGTCACGTTCAACTCTGCAATTCCATGCACTGCAGCACACCAAGGTTCCCTGTCCTTCACTGTCTCCCTGAGTTTGCTCAAACTCATGTCCACTGAGTCAGTGATGCCACCCAGCCATCTCATCCTCTGTCATCCCTTTCTCTTTCCCTCAATCTTTCTCAACATCAGGGTCTTTCCCCATCATCTTTATTGATAACATGTCAATAACTAATGCACAAAACAGTATGCTAACTGACAGCCATTTCAGTGGACTGATCACAATATCTCTAGATTTGAGAATCCTTTTGCAGGTAAAATGGAGAAGGAAATGGCAACCTGTTCCAGTAATCTTGGCTGGGAAATTTCATAGACAGAGGAGCCTGGTGGGCTACAGTCCATAGTTTCACAAAGAGTCAGACATGACTGAGCGACTAACAACAATATCACATGAAAAAGTTTACACTTGCCCTGATTAGAGATTTTTTTAAATTGTTAATCAGCAATACTGTCAATATGTCAATGCTTATAAAACATATAAGAATGAAAAGGGCAATAACTTATCTCTGATGGTATTGTACATAACCTACATTTTGTAACAATTGCCAGACTGAAAGTATTTTCAGTGCTAGCAAATAAATGCCAGATGGCATGCTGAATACAAAGTCATTGATCATAGCAAGGATCAGCTGAGGTCTATCAGTTCTAAAATGAGTTTCCTTTTATTCAGCTTGTTGGCTTTAAACAACTTAAGCTCATTATACATTTGCTCTGTGTTCATGATAAAATTGTTTTTGTCTCATTACCTTTCACTGGGAACAATGGTTCCAGTTCTGGTCCACATAGAGAGCATACTCCACTCTCTGCCTCCCACTGAATGCAGCTCTAGAACTTGTATATAATGTATGGAAAAGGTATTTCAGGTAGATGAAGAACCATAGCATATGAAGATTAAGGAACAAAACCAAAATTCAAAGTGATACCGAATTAGCTATGAGTTTACCAGGTTGTTCCCCCGCCCCCCTCATTTAGTCTGGCATCCCTGGTGGCACAGCAGTAAAGAACCCCCCTGCCAAAGCAGGGGACACAGGTTTGTCCCTGGGTCAGGAAGATCCCCTGGAGAAGAAAATGGTAACCCACTCCAATATTCTTGTCTGGGAAATCCCATAGACAGAGGGGCCTGGAGGGCTACAGTCTATGGGGTTGCAAAGAGTCAGACACGGCTGAACAACTAAAGAACAGCAACAAACATAGCCCAGAGTACATAGTCCAGGCTTCAAGACATGGACAGAGAGAGATACAAGGGTCTCTCTAGTTCTAGCAAAAGAAGCTAGGTCTCTTTATGGTCACAGATGGTGGTGGAAATCTCTCAGTGTTTTTCTTTGTTCTCTTGAGCAGTTTCTAAGTGATCTTCTGGTTGCTGCAGCAATGGCAGCAATAGGACCTGACAGGCGCCTGCAACTCTAAGAATAGAAGGCTTCCTTCCTGATCAGAATGAAGTAATACCAGGAGGATAGGATGAATCCCCATTGCTTTTTTTTCTTTCCCTTCCTACTGTTCAGCCCTGGAAATGAGCCCATTTGTGTAAGTATGCAAAAAAGCAAAGTAAATAAAGTCCATCTTTCTGACCAGAGGACCGCAAAATATGGCCCCAGGGAACTGGATAGTACTAGGGAGATCAAGACAGAAGAACTCAAGGATATGACCCCTAAAGTTGCTTGTGAACCCCTGGGCTCATCTCAGATTGCACATGAATGGAGCTGATCCTAAACAGTACACCACTGACCTCAAGAATCAAATACAGGATATAGAGCCACCCAAGACCTAGATTGACAGTCCAGTGGTGTACAAATGGGACAGGTCCAGACATGCCCACAGAGGCTTTGGAAATGAAATTTGCATTGAAACTACAGCCCACAGAAGGCATAAAAATCAAAAGGAGAGATTAAAAATTTTGATACTTGGTTTTTATAAGTAGCAGGAAAAAATAATTTTCTTTGTTGAAACTAACCTCCAAAGGGAAAAATATGTGTACATTGATTTACATGGATGTTTAAGTGAAATTATTTACATTTTCTTTTTCTTCATTTTTCATTGAGTCATGTCAGTGAATTACAGACAATAGCTTGGAAGCTTATATTTACTCTATTCTANATACTCCACTCTCTGCCTCCCACTGAATGCAGCTCTAGAACTTGTATATAATGTATGGAAAAGGTATTTCAGGTAGATGAAGAACCATAGCATATGAAGATTAAGGAACAAAACCAAAATTCAAAGTGATACCGAATTAGCTATGAGTTTACCAGGTTGTTCCCCCGCCCCCCTCATTTAGTCTGGCATCCCTGGTGGCACAGCAGTAAAGAACCCCCCTGCCAAAGCAGGGGACACAGGTTTGTCCCTGGGTCAGGAAGATCCCCTGGAGAAGAAAATGGTAACCCACTCCAATATTCTTGTCTGGGAAATCCCATAGACAGAGGGGCCTGGAGGGCTACAGTCTATGGGGTTGCAAAGAGTCAGACACGGCTGAACAACTAAAGAACAGCAACAAACATAGCCCAGAGTACATAGTCCAGGCTTCAAGACATGGACAGAGAGAGATACAAGGGTCTCTCTAGTTCTAGCAAAAGAAGCTAGGTCTCTTTATGGTCACAGATGGTGGTGGAAATCTCTCAGTGTTTTTCTTTGTTCTCTTGAGCAGTTTCTAAGTGATCTTCTGGTTGCTGCAGCAATGGCAGCAATAGGACCTGACAGGCGCCTGCAACTCTAAGAATAGAAGGCTTCCTTCCTGATCAGAATGAAGTAATACCAGGAGGATAGGATGAATCCCCATTGCTTTTTTTTCTTTCCCTTCCTACTGTTCAGCCCTGGAAATGAGCCCATTTGTGTAAGTATGCAAAAAAGCAAAGTAAATAAAGTCCATCTTTCTGACCAGAGGACCGCAAAATATGGCCCCAGGGAACTGGATAGTACTAGGGAGATCAAGACAGAAGAACTCAAGGATATGACCCCTAAAGTTGCTTGTGAACCCCTGGGCTCATCTCAGATTGCACATGAATGGAGCTGATCCTAAACAGTACACCACTGACCTCAAGAATCAAATACAGGATATAGAGCCACCCAAGACCTAGATTGACAGTCCAGTGGTGTACAAATGGGACAGGTCCAGACATGCCCACAGAGGCTTTGGAAATGAAATTTGCATTGAAACTACAGCCCACAGAAGGCATAAAAATCAAAAGGAGAGATTAAAAATTTTGATACTTGGTTTTTATAAGTAGCAGGAAAAAATAATTTTCTTTGTTGAAACTAACCTCCAAAGGGAAAAATATGTGTACATTGATTTACATGGATGTTTAAGTGAAATTATTTACATTTTCTTTTTCTTCATTTTTCATTGAGTCATGTCAGTGAATTACAGACAATAGCTTGGAAGCTTATATTTACTCTATTCTAATTTTAAACCAATCTGTAACTTGACAGTCCATGGCATTTTTATGTGTAAACACTTCAACTAGGAAATGAGATCTTTAAGGAAATGGCCCACACGAATGGCATCAAAAATCCACTGCAGTGATGGTAGAAATATTCATTTAACTTGCAGGAAGGAGAGTGTGTCCCGTAGGTGACAGAGAATAAAGACAGTCAGGAGCAACAGAAAATTTGTAGATAATTAAATTTTGTGATGAAAATCACTAAAATGATTAATCTCAACTTAGATTTATTAAGACAAATACATTGTCTCATGAAATGTGGAAGAGAATTTGGAAAGGGAAAGGAATGTAATATTAAACTTGAGACCCTTTAATCACTGGCAGGCTTTCCCAACTATGTTCATACATTTTTAAAAATTCATTAAGGTTTTTAAAAGAATGATCCTGGCTTTTTTCTTCTAATCTAAATATTTATGAGAAGGGAGCACTTATTCAGAATGCAAGACCCCCAAATTCGCTCCTTCTGAATGCAGACAGGAAGGGAACTAGCAGGAGATGCTAGAACGAACTAGCATTTTGTTCAGAAGGGAAAAGAGTTTATCCTGAAACGATTAATCCAAAGCCAGTAAAATCTGTTCTGCTTTTCAGATTATGTTATTAAGAAGACTGACCTCCCAGGTGTTTCAATTAATCAATAATCTGATTTAAAGATCTGCCAAATCTTGTAGTTTTTTTTTTCTTCCTGTACTGCATCATTTGTTTCAAATACAACTTTTAAGCCTACATTAGCATACAAGAAACAAAACCATATTTATTCACTTCTTAAATCACATTCAAACTTTTAAATATCTTGTGATTGTAAATATCAGACATTAGTTATGTTTGTTCAGTGGAAAGCAGAGATTTCACAGCATTTAAATTACTTTAAATTGGGGTTTCCAAACTTTATATGCAGAATAATCACCCAGGAGTGCTTGCCCAAAACCCATTTTCTCAGAATGTAATCTATGAATTCAGGTATAGTTGGTCCAAATAGGGGCAGAAAACATATTTTTTTAACCACCTCCCACTAGGAAATTCTAGAAAAAATGGCCCTTGGACCACACTAGTCTGAATAAACCATGCCCCCCCCCAAAAAATTTTATTTTTGAACTCTTATTCTATTTTCACGTGTGCTAAGTTGCTTCAGTCATGTCCAACACTTTGCAACCCTATGGACTGTAGCCCGCCAGGTGGCTCTGTCCATGAGATGCTTCAGGCAAGAATACTGAAGTGGGTTGCCATGACCTCCTCCAGGAAATTTTTCTGACCCACGGATCGAACCTGCCTCTGTTATGTCTCCTGCATTGGCAGGCGGGTTCTTTACTGCTAGTGCCACCTGGAAAGCCTCACCTCTTATCCTGTTTAGTAATCTTTAAGAGATATAACTGTAATTTCATAAACTATAAATTTTTCACACATGCATAGACATATAAAGGGTTATTTCAAATGACTGGTGAATATATTCAGGAGTCTTAAAGTCCTATAAAATTTATGTTTGATGAAAGTAACTGAATATTGAGGGGAGATCAATGAATTCTCAGTGAGCCATGGACGGTCAAATTTACAAAGCTTTTAGCACAACCAAAAATAGAGTGGTGAAAGGATGAGACCATTAGAATCTGTCCCATAAGTGGCTACAGAAAATAAATTAGTTAATATTAGGAACCACTTTAGACCAATAGCTGGCGCTCAGTAGTTACTGCATGAGAGCTCAGTCACTAATTGTATCTGACTCTTTGCGACCCTATGTAACCCACCAGGCTTCTCTGGCCAGGGGATTTTCCAGGTAAGAATACTGGAGTGGGTTGCCGTGCCCTCCTCCAGGGGATCTTCTCCACCCAGGGATCAAACTGGCATCTCCTGCTAGGCAAGCAGATTCTTTTCCCCTGAGCCACCAGGGAAGCCCCCAGTAGTTATTGGCTACATCTGTTCTTATCCAGTGTGTGCTTCCGTTACATCAGTTATCTCATATGTGATAGGCAAATCAGGTATGCTGTTAGTGCAACAGGGAAGCTATGTTGGTTGACACATGATTTTTTCATTGGCAGAGGGAGTCCAAAAAAAGTCAAAATAGAATTACAGTCTTCAGGCGGAAAGGATAAGACGCTTAGTTTAAATGCTGCACAGGCTGGATCCTTTCTTATGCTATTTTAAGAAAAATAAAAATAAATGCTCACATTTGAGGCTCCTTAACCCCCAAAATTGCACCCTCAGCCCTACTCAGCTTTTGACGCCTGACAGATTACCCTACTGTCTGCCTTGTCTCCACGCTGGGAAGCTGGCATTTCCACTAGATTGTGTTTGTGGCTTTTTAATATCCTCTGAGACAGCCTCAGGCCACAATGACCTTCCTCCTGGAGCTGAACAAGTTATTTCCTGAGTACTCATCCATAATTGTTGCTGGACTACTCTGCACCCAGTAGAATCTATTGTGATGTTAATGAAGCTTTCTGCTCTGGACTCTTATCTTGCAGGGCCCCTACATTGTATCTAAGAGGCACACTCACAGGGTCCTGCACTTTTGTAACACAAAGTATGATATTTTGACTGCCTCTTTTTAAACCACAATCTCTTTCCCCTTCGGTTTCTTCACTATCAGAGGCTTTGGAACAGCTGTACCATTTGGGGGTTCCAGATTGGAGAAATGGAACTGAGGATGCATTTAGTCTAAGTTTCTTATGTATTTTAGGTGATTCCTAGTCATGTCCACGTGTAGCTAAATTATTGCAAGCCAATGTCTTTCTCTCTCTTATTTCTCTAAGCAGAATACCCTCTAAGTCCATCCATGTTGTTGCAAATAGCATAATTCCTTTTTATAGCTGAGTAATATTCCAAGATTGATAGTAGAGAAATTTTGTTATTTAACATATTCTGGGACATTTAACCGGTTCTGAAATGGTTTTGGTATTTAAATTATTTTTTATGTTATTTTAAAAGTACAGTTTATCTTATTCTCTAAATATTCAAACCCCAAAGCATTCACATCTCTGTAAAATAAAAAAATATAGATAGAATTTTGTGTTTTAATTATAGAAATATCCTTTAAATTTATTTAAATAAAAATTGTATTTAAATAATGTTAAACAATTTTAATAAAAGTATCTTTCTGATATCATTAATCAGTGTGTCCTAAGCATCATCAGGGTACTGATGTCTACTCACCAAAACTGTCATTAGAGAAGGACCACGGGCTTCCCTGGTGGCTCAGATGGCAAAGAATCTGCCTGCAATGCGGGTTCGATCCCTGGCTTGGGAAGATTCCCTGGAGAAGGGAACAGCTACCCACTCCAGTATTCTGGCCTGGAGAATTCCATGGACAGAGGAGTCTGGCAGGCTACAGTCCAGCGAGTCACAAAGAATCAGACGTGGGTGAGCAACTTTCACTTTGACGGCAAAAAAAAAGAGTTTATAAAATTTAGTTTTGTAAGTCAGGAAAGATTTATAAACATGGCATTCCTACGATAGACATTTGCTAATAAATCCTAAATAAGTCTTGATTTATAAATTCTTTTATTGCCATCAGGATTCAAGTGACTGATTTATGAGTCCGTATGCTAAAATCTACTGTTTGATCAGGCACAAACCTTATTTCTGTTTTGACCTGTAATTCATAAATCCTGGTCAGTGTAGGCTTTTAGTCTTCTAAGCGCTCTGCATTTAGCAGCGGGTCTTGTAAGTACATATTTTTGGATGTCAATTAGTGATTGATAATTTGTGCATAACACAGTTAAAAACTGCAGCGAAGGAGAACTTTGTGTGAACTCTAGCGGGTGCATTGCTAGACGTGAGCTCTACACTTACTTCAAACTTTA
This sequence comes from Neotragus moschatus, assembly GCA_006410615.1. Taxonomy (NCBI): domain Eukaryota; kingdom Metazoa; phylum Chordata; class Mammalia; order Artiodactyla; family Bovidae; genus Neotragus; species Neotragus moschatus. Next base: position 2,705,798 of record SJYA01000280.1, read on the forward strand.
AGAACAGTAAACAGAAGTTTTCCTCTGGTTTCTTGGACTAAAAGCAGCCTCTGAAGGAGGAATCACTCTTTTCTCAATTTGAAGCATCAACTGTATAAAAGGTGTACTCCCTGGCCAGATCAAGAGGGCATCTCCCAAGCTGGTTCTGTGAACATCAGGAACTTTCAAACACGGTACAGGTACCTCTGCTGGCCGGGAGACTAAACCAGCTGTGGGAGAACAGAAGCAGTGAACGGCAGCTTGACTAGCTGGGGCCAGTGGTAAGGGGAGACTTGGGTGGCTGTGCTTTCATCAGGAAAGAGCAGAGGGAACAGAAATAGTTCAGAAGTCGAGCAAAGGGAACTTGATGTGGCCCTTAAGACACCCTGGGTGGGGAGTGGGAGCTTCCCTGGTCACCCAGTGGTAAAGAATCCACCTGCCAATGCAGGGGACACAAGTTCAGTCCCTGGCCGGGGAAGACCCCCCCCCATACCCCCTGCAACTAGTCCAGTGCACCACAGCTATTGTGCCTGTTTGCTAGAGCCCAGGGAACCCCGGGAACCACAACCACTGCTCTATAGCCTGCACTCCGCAACAAGAGATGTCACTGCAATGGGAAGCCCACGTACCACAGGGAAGGGTAGCCCCCGCTCCCGGCAAGTGGAGAAAGCCTGTGCCCAGCAAGGAAGACCCAGTGCAACCAAATAAGTACATAAGTAAACAATTAAAAAAACAAAATGGAAAAAGACATCCTGGGAACCAACGGATGAGCTGGTTATAAATCTAATGCAGAGTGAAGCAAGTCAGAATGAGAAAAACAAATATCACGTGTTAACACATACATGTGGGATCTGAAAATATTGGCATGGACGATCTTATTTAGAATGCAGAAACAGACACGGACTTAGAGAACAAATGTATGGATACCAAGGTGGAAAGGGGTTGATGATGGGATGAATGGGGAGACTGGGGTTGACATGTATACACTACTACTGATACTGTGTATAAAATAGGTTTCAAATAGATACCTAGTGAGAAGTGACTGTATAGCACAGGGAACTCTGTTCAGTGCTCTGTGGTCACCTAAATGGGAGGCAATCCAAAAAGAGAGAATATATGTATCAGTATAGTTGGTTCACTTTGCTGTACAGTAGAAACTAACGCAACATTGTAAAGAAACTCTACTCCAATAAAAATTTTAAAAATATATACTAATGATTCTCTTTTCAATAAAAGTTTAGGTTCGACGCAGGATACAGGATGCTTGGGGCTGGTGCACTGGGATGACCCAGAGAGATGGTATGGGGAGGGAGGTAGGAGGGGGTTTCAGGATTGGGAACTTATGTACACTCGTGGCGGATTCATGTCGATGTATGGCAAAACCAATACGGTATTGTAAAGTAAAATTTAAAAAAGTTTAATCTGTCTTGAAAAAAAGAAGAGTGAAATATTGTAATTGCAATGATTATTGACAGTTGCTGCCAGCTTGTGACTGGGTACATCAGAACCCACTAGCTGTCTTCTAATATCCAATCTGTCTTTTGCTATAATAATAAAAATTATTATTTAATTTTCATGGAGCACCATGTCTGCCCAAGATAAACACTATGTTTGGCAGCCTTCCTTGCAGCTGTGTGACCATGTCACTAACACAGTTGATGGTGTGTGAGCACAGGCTAGAAGCATGACCTCAGTACATATGCTCTGGCTGCGATGCGTAAGTAGCTTAGTTCCAGAGGGGGAAGGAAGGAGTGTGACTTTTGACATGAGGGTACCATCCTTTGATCTCAGATGAACTTATACCATGACAGATAGATGAGGGAGAAAACAACTTCTCATATTTAAGATGTCAGTTTAAATCTCTGTTATAGCAGACAAACGTTCTTTCATTTTTCAACAAATTTTATTAAATGTGTTCCTTGGCAGGAACTCTGCTAGTTGCTGTGGAAACAGAGGCAAACGTGATTCAGTTCTTGCCTTTGTTAAATGCATTCTTAAGTAGTCATTTGTTTCTTAACGCTTGAATACATAAGAATTGTTTTTAATTTTTATTTCTGTTTGCAGCTAGTATATAAATATAATTGGTATTGTGTAGAAATCCTTGTGCAATCTTGCTAATTCACTTAGTACTCCTATTAATTATTTCATACATTAGTTAGGATTTTCTGGGTAAAAAATTGTCATCTTCAAATAGAATTATACTTCTTTTCTGATCTGTGTGCCTTTTCTTTTTCTTACTTTATTACCCTGTAAATATTGAATATGAGTAATTAAAGTAGACATCTTTGCCTCATTCTGGAACTTACGAGTAAAAATATTCCATTAAGTTATCATAAACATGATTTTTTTGGTTGATACTCTTTGTCAGAATGAGAAAGTTCTGCACTGTTCCTAATGATTGAGGATTGAATTTCATCAAACACCTTTTTTTTTAACATCTATTAAAATGATCATATGTTTAATTCTCTTGCAACATGAATTATATTGACTGATTTTCCAATTTTATGCTACCCTTGAAGTCCTGGAAGAATTCCTTAGTAAATGATGTTTTAATTTCTAAAATATATTTCCAAATTTATTTTGGTAAGATTTTATTATGGATTTTTACATTTATGTTCGTGAGGGATCTTGGTCTGTAATTTTACTTCCTTGTAAATGTTATTAATTTTGTTCTCAGTTACACTAACTTCATACAACAGCCAATGAAGTGCTCTTTATACCTCTCTTTTCTGAAAGAAAATGTGAAATTGATTTATTTCTTCCTTAAATGCTGGTTGGAATTCATCAATGAAGTCTTCTGGGTTTGGAGTCCTTTTGAGGGAAATATTTTTGCTAATGATTTTAATTTTAAATAGGTATGAAACTATTTAGATTTTCTATTCCTACTTCTATATTTTCCAAAAACTTTTTTCATTCCACCTATGTCTTCAAACACAATATTCCCTTATTATTCTTTAATATCCTAGGATCTATAGTGATAAATCCTCTTTTACTTGCAATATTGCTCATTTGTATTCTTGTTCATTCATCGTCTCTTTCTTTTTTAGTGTCTACCTTATCTAGAGGTTTCTTGATTTTATTAATAGTTTCAAAGAAGCAACTTTGGGCTTTGTTGATGTTATCTATTGTTTGTTTTGTAAGTCACTGATACCTATCTGTTCTTTGTTATTTCCTCCTATTTATTTTATATTTGCACTCTTCTTTTCCTCTTCTTAAAATAGAAGCTTAGATCATTTAACGTCAGATCTTCTCTGATATAATCATTTAAAGGTGTAAGTTTTCCTGTAAGCCATGTATAGTTACACCCCACAAATACTGCTGTGAACTTTCATAATCATTGATGTGAAAATCCATTCTGATTTCCTTTATGATCCCCTTTTGGATTCATCATTTCATTTATTTAGAAGTATGTTTCTTAAGTTTCAACTATTTGGAGTTTTACTCAGTATCTTATTGTTATTGATTTCTAATTTAGTTCTGTTTTGGTAGAAGAACATACTCCAGAATATTTCAAATGTTGGACTTGAATGAGATTTGTGTTTGGCCTAACACATGACCTATTTGGTGACTATATGGGTGCCCTTGAAAAGAATGTGCCTTCTGGGTTCCTTAGGTGTAGTCTTTGATATACGTCAGGTGGACAAGGTGGTTGACAGTGTTGTTCAGACGGTCTATATCCTGATTTGTATGTAGTTGCTATATTAATTGCCAAGAGAGGTTGTTAAAATTCCAACCATAACTGTGGATTTGTTACTTCATCTCTTTAATTCTACCAATTTTTGTCTCATGGATTTTTGTTCCTAAGTACAAACGCATTTGTGAATGTTAAGTCTTCCTGTTGAATTGACCTTTAACCTTATGGAAATACTTATGTATTTTCTTTACAGCCTTACAGTGAGTCTTTGAATTCGGAATGAATCTACCTGAATTTTTGTATTTAAAGTATCTCCCATGTAGACAGCACATATTTCATGCTTTTTAACCTCTTCTGACCATCCCTGCCTTTTTATTGGAGTGTTTACTCTCCATCTGACTTTAAGTATTGATGTAGTTGAATTTAGGTTTATCAGCTTTCTCTTTGTTTTCTATCTGTCCATCTTTTTTGTGTATATTCCTCTATCTTCTTCTCCTGTCATTTTGAGTTAATTGAAATTACTTTTAGAATTTGTTTATATTGTTATCTCTTTTTATTATTATTTTAGTGGTATTCTAAAGATTAAAATATAAATCTTAGATTTTCAGTCTGCTGGGAGTTAAATATAATAACTTTGCCATCTTTGGGGGGTTTTTTTGAGTGGAATTTTTTAAGTGGGTTTTTTACTGTCTATAATTTGTGCTATAGATTTCATGTTTGTTACATAAGATGCAATGCAGGCGTCATTTCACTTTAAAAGATCATAAATAGTTTAGAGAAGTTAAAATCTGAATTTTTACCTGGAATCCTTTCCCTTTGACTTAATGAACTTCCTTTAGCTTTTCTTTTAAGGAAGATCTGCTGGAGAATTATCTTTGTTTTAGTCATTTGAAAATGCCTTCATTTCACCTTTATCCCTCAAAGTTATTTTTGCAACAGAGAGAATTCTGGATTGACAATTTGTTTTCATTTGGCACTTTAAAGATGCTATATCATTGTATTTTGGCCTCCAACCTTTCTGCTGAGATGACACCGGTAACTTGTATTTTGTTTCTGTGGATATAGTGTGCTTTTTTCCTCTGGATGCTTTTAAGATTGTTTTTCACATTTCCAAGGTGGATTTTTTTCCTAGTTATACTATGTAGAATTCCTTGAATTTTTTTAATATGTAAAATTTTGCCCATTCTCTCTTCAGATGTTGGGCTTACTCAGTTCTGTCTCTCATTTTCTAAAACTCTGTCTATATTTAACCTTTTGACATAGCCTTGCAGATCACTGAGAATCTATTTTTTCCCTGACTTTCTTTTTCTCTATTCCCCACGTTGTATAGTTTCAACTGGGTTATCTTCAAGTCACTGACTTTTCTTTCACTTGCAATATGCTATTAAGCTCATCCAGTGATTTTTTTTTTTGTTTTGAATATTGTAGTTTTTTGTTTGTTTCTAGAATTTTTATTTGGTTATTTTTTTTTATAAAAAAAAATCTCTGCTGAGATTTTCTGTTTATTCATTCATTACAAATATATTTTCCTTTGTATCCTCCTTGGTCATAGTTAACATTAAAATCCTTGTTAGCTGATTCTAGCATCTGGGTCATCTGAGGATTAATGTCTTTAATTGTCTTTCTTCTTGACTTAGGTATCTAGTAATCTGAGATGTATCTGGAACATTGTGAAAAATACATGGTGGAAATTGGATTCTGTTATTTCCTTGTGCTGATTTTTGTTTGTTTGTTTTGTTTATTTGTTTTATTAGATAGTTAACATGGCAAGACTTAAGTCTCAGTCTTTGTCACCAATGCACTGGGTAGCTGCTATCATCTCTGCTCAGTTCTTTTAGCTGTGGCTGGACTGCTGTTAGTTTGAACCATGCATACGTGATTCAGATATGATCCTGAGATTTTCTCACAACTTATGTGCAAAATTTAATGTCTTTGTTACCCCCACAGTTTCTCCTTTCCCTGATTTCTCCCTCACTTTCCATCTACTTTGATAGTACTAAACTATGTCTTCTGGTTCTTCAAATCAGTACACTACAAGGGTTTCTATCTAAAAATTAGCTCATTTGCGTAATCTGATTGGGGCATGACCTTGAACAAAAGGTCTTATCCACAGGAAACACCCAACCCCATTTCCTTCTTGCAAGTTTTGACTGTCTTCCAACTAATGCCTGTGTTTGGTTTCTCTCTAGTGACTTCAGGAAGTTGCTTTTTGTATTCTGTTAAGAATTCATAGCTGTTATCTGTCGTAAGGTTGGACCCATAGGAAATACTCCACTTGACCGTTCTACTGGAAGCAGAAACTCTCCACTCCCTGGTTGTTGACCTTGAGGAGCTCATATTCTAGTGTCCTAAGCAGAGAGGCTAAGATCATCTGGAGAGAGTCTAAGAAAATATCTTTAAAGAACTGGTTTTCTTAAAACACAGAGGAGATATCGTCTTAAAGTGGCATTGCATATCAACCTTGTTTTCTCACTTACTTTTGTATTAAATCAGAAAGAAGGAAATATGTTCTTATGAGAGGAAAAAAAAAAAAAAGATGTGGATCCCAGACATAATAAAATGCTATTTATGAATGCATCAAAGGTTCTTATAATACAGCGTTGAATGCAAATGTCTATTTCCTCCTGAAGCCTCACAAAGCAATGACAGTAAAGAAATTAAGAAGGAAAAAAAAAAAAAAAACCTCACAAGGACAAAAAGAAGACAGCAGACAACAAAGTAACATTTTTGGAATCTGGGAAATTATCTAACCAGTGTAACTGCTTATACTAGAGAAAGCAATGATCTGAATCTGTTGAGGCAGAAAGCCAAAAGCCAGTCATTTCCACACAAAACTACTGAAATCTTCAGGGATTGGAAACAACTAGCGCTTGAAAGGCAGGTGTGCAAAGAAGAGAAAGAGACAGAAAACTGGAGGGTGGACTGAATATCTTTAAAAGAGAAGATTGATCCCCATATCCCCTCTCCACCCCTGCTTCGACAGGAGAAAACCTGAGGTCAGTTTTTGGAGAGGTTTCATCTGCAGCTTCTGGGTTTGGAGACAGCCAGTATAGTTGAGATTGGAGGATGAGTTACTGTGATACAACAGAAGGATTATGGGAAAATCTTCCCACTGCAGAGAGACTTGTTCTTCACCTGGCTCCTGAAAAGCATACTACCAGGTCTGCATACTTGAGGTTAGAGATTTATAAACTGTCTTCTTCTTCTTCAAAAAAAAGTGATACCAAAATAAAAACCTCCTGTAAGAATTTTTAACCAGAGGGTCTATGAACATGAATGAGAACAGTAATTTATTTTTGCTTTCCCCAACCTCTGAGAGTTAGCATTTCTGTCATTTCTGAGTGTGGCCAAGAAACCCTTGGAGTATTAGCAGCACCTGTGACTTCATCACAAACAGGAATCACAAGTTATTTTCTTATCACATAATTCACTGCATATATCTTGAAAGAGTATTTATACCCATCATTACTTCAACAGTTATTAGACATAACTCTAAAGCTTTTTGCATGATGCATTAAGAAAAAAGCACATAGTACTGTATCAAGTACATGCCATTCTATCTGATGAACTCTCCCTAGATCTTTTCCTGTACTGCTCACTTAACTAGTTAATAACTAGTTAACTGTGTTCACCCATCCCAATTCTCTCCAACATTGTTTCACATGAAAACATGTCTAAATCCAGATACCATGTAAGGTCCCAAGCTTCATGCTCCTACACATTGTATTTTTCCCTCACAATATTTACAATGACTCTGAGCTTACAATTACTTTTTTTTTTCTTTTTTGTAATTTTGCCATGCTGGGTGTTAGTTGCAGCATGTGGGATCTTCATTGCACTCTGTGGGATCTTTGGTTGCATCATGTGGAATCTAGTTCCCTCCCCAGGAATTGAACCCAGGCCCTCTGCCCTAGGAGTGCCGAGTCTTAACCATTGGACCCTCAGGGAAGTCCCTACTGTTACAAATTCTTGGCTCTTTTGCTTGACTTCATAACTGCAACACCTCAGTCTAGGTCTAGCACATAATATGTGCTCAGTAGAATGAGGAAGCACATTTAAGTAGCATCCAGAAATCTGGGAATAAGTCTGCAGAATACAGAAATTATGTGGTGTGGGGAAGATGCAGAAATAAAGATCAAGGCGCAGATGAAAACAGAACCAGTTCAAGGCCTACAATTTAGTGGTGCCCTGGCGACATCAAGAAGAAGATCCATTTCCATTCTGCTGTCTCAGGGCTGCTAGTGTTATAAAAATAGCGGCAAAAAATCAAAGGGAAAAAGTGATCATTTTCTTTCTACCTAAGTATTGAATTTTAAAAGCAAAGCTTCAGGCCCTTTCTAGTCACATTAGAGTGACTCCTGCCATGCTTTTCTGAAATGAAAATCTCTGAAGTATGGAGAAAATGGTGCTTAAAATGTACTAAGGTGACTTACACTTCCCCCCAAAAAAGTCTTAAGTCCCTGTCACACCCAATTTGGAAATGTTATAATTTGACATTCCCTCCTTTTGATAATGTACCTGATTTCTTAATTCACAAAGACTATACATATACCCATTTGTTAAAAGCATAATAGCCAAGCAGGGCTTAACACCCACAGTGCTTTGAAGAATATATCACTTCTGCCTTTTTCTTCATGTTTCTCTGGTAACTGAAGTCTTGTGTGGCAAAGGAGATATACCAACACACCAGTGGTCTATTGGACAAGCAAGTTACAAACATGCTGCTCAGTGAAGGTGCCTCAGAGCTCACGTGACTCTTGAGCCTGATGGAGAAACTGAGGCAGCCCTTGGAGGGCAGGATCTGAGAGTGGCTACTGACTCACCATGGCAGCACATACAGAGAAAAGAACCCTCGCAACACAGCCACTGTGAACAAAACAAATGAAATTATTAGCATCTCCTGGATTTTAGAGACAGCTGTAATAAAGACCTATTTGGAAACTCACTGACCTCACTTCACAGCCATCGAGCGGGCTACTAGTAGAAGTTTCACAAGTCTGTCCCCTCACCATCCAAATGAACAGAAGGAACAAAACTTCAACAGAACTGATCTTTATTATAGCAAAATTACTCTGACCTGAAATACCTCTTTTCCTCTCATAGCTTCCCTCCTCCCTCTTTTTGTCCCCACTCAGCAAAGAGCCCCTTTCAGCTGTCTTATTCATTTATCCAGCAGAGACAGCCCCTCTGGGCCAGGCTGTCTCTGGGCTCCTCTGCTGTGACAGGCCCTATACCTCAGCAGTTGCATTATTAGCAGATAAACTACCCATAATTTATTGGGAAACAAAAAAGGAATGGATGAAAGTAATAAAAAGTTACAGGTAGGATGTGTTTCTATTACAGCTATTTTGTAAAATGGGCATAGTCTCAGTTTCTTTGCAAGTGTGTGGAATAAAATTAATTGCATAAGACCTATATGATTTTTCCAGTAGTCATGTATGGATGTGAGAGTTGGACTATAAAGAAAGCTGAGCACCGAAGAATTGATGCTTTTGAACAGTGGTGTTGGAGAAGACTCCTGAGAGTCCCTTGGACTGCAAGGAGATCCAACCAGTCACTCCTAAAGGAAATCAGTCCTGAATATTCATTGGAAGGACTGATGCTGAAGCTGAAACTCCAATACTTTAGCTACCTGATGCAAAGAACTGATTCATTGTAAAAGACTCTGATGCTGGGAAAGATTGAGGGCAAGAGGAGAAGGGGATGACAGAGGATGAGATGGTTGGATGGCATCACCGAATCAGAGGATAAGAATTTGAGTAAGCTCTGGGAGTTGGTGATGGACAGCAAGGCCTGGCACGCTGCAGTCTATGGGTAGCAAAGAGTTGGACACGACTGAGCAACTGAACTGAACTGAACTGATGCAAGCAGCTGGTACCAGACAAGTTCCCAGAAGAAGACAAACAGCACACACAAACTGGAAACTGAAGAGAATTTAACAGAAATATCTTCTATAAAAGTGCAGGCAAGGACTGGAGAAACCAAGAAAAGTTGGTTCAGGATTCTGGACTGTCAACAGCAGAGAGCCTGTACCATCCCTAAGCAGAATTGGGCAGAGGAGGGAGCAGTTACCAATATCCAGAGAGGGTCACTCCTGCCAGAACTATGGCTGTCTGTGGAAGGCAACCAACTGGTAACTGACTGGATGAGAAGCCAGAACATCGTGGCTCTTATCCTCACTCTCCTCTCAGCCTCCAGGCTCCTGCATCAGGCTTCCATTGGCCAAACCCAAACAGAAGGCAGAGGGCACATTGATGGCCTGTGCAGTCACTGTGGGTCTGCCTTCCTGATTACTGAGCAGGATGGAAGAGGGTGGCGGGATGGCTCAGAGACACATGAAGATAGTATCTGGCACACTGACCCACGGTAAGGCTCAGGGTATGGCCACTAATGCTGAGGCTGAGAAGTGAGAAGCTATTCACACATATTGCATTAACCCTTTATGAAGACCTTATGTAAAGGGATGCCTCTAATTCCTGTGAATACAAAGAAATAAGGTAGCGCTTCCACCTTGAAAGAGTATAATGGAGAGATCAGATACGTAAACGGGCAAATGACAGTACCTCATGGTGATATTGGTGAAATTATTGGCAAAGTCTTCTTCAAAGGTCATTATTTTGAGCTTCTGGTTACTAGGTGGTTAAACTGATTCGAAATGAACACTGACACAGTGCCAGAAATACTGGTGAAGGGCATGCCGTGTGTGCTTGTGTGGCAGTTAGAGGTTGATCCTGAATTTTATATCATTAGAACTGACCTTAAAGCAAATACATCTTAACAAAAGCTTCTAGGCCTTTTGCCATGAAAGAATAAGTGGTCTTGGCTGGCTATGTTATGTACAGCAGGGTTTGCTGACATTCACTTTTACAAGTCTTTTCACTCTCAGAACCATAACCAGGCACTGAATACAAACACACACACACACACACACACACACACACACACCCCACCACCATGAACAACAACAGTGGTAATAGCAACAGCCTAGTCAATACTTTGTGATGAATGTGCAGCCTATAGTGTGGCCAAAATAAAAGGCTACTCAACTTTTGTGTGTCCAGTGCGTGCTCAGTCACTCAGTTGTATCTGACTCTTTGTGATCCCATGGACTTCAGTCTGCCAGGAATATAACATTGTATTATATATATATATATATATATATATATATAAAATATGATAATATGTATATTATATATCTATTTTATAGCATTATTTTATAATGCTTTATTATATATTTATATTATATATTTCTATCATCCATTTTAAGCTATTCTGTAAAATGAGAATAGTCTTATTTTCTTTGCAAGTGTGTGGAATAAAATTAATTCTGTAAGGTCTATGCCAGCAGCTGGTACCTGATAAGTTCCCGGAAGGAGACAGACACCACTTTCAAACTGGAAATTGGAGAGAGTTTAATAGAAAGACCTTCTTCTGTCCATGGAATTTTCCAGGCAAGAATACTGGAGTGGGTAGCCATTCCATTCTCCAGGGGATCTTCTCAATCCAGGGATCAAACCCATGTTTCTTGCATTGGCGGCTCGATTCTTTACCACTGTGCAACCTGGGGAGTCCACTCAACTTTTAGACACCAGTAAACTTTCTCCATTAAGAAAACATAATTTTTTAATTATGAAATAAGCATGCAGACTGCTTTGACCTGATGGATTCCAAAAGCAGTTTTCCAACTTCAGTGACTTCCATAACACACATATAGAGGCAAACTGACTAACACATCTGAGCATCACAGCCCATCCCAAATCCTAGAGTTTGGGTTTGCTCTAGTCTCTGATGGAAGAACTGATTATTTATTTACCATAGCTATGGCCTTGCTCACTGACATTAACAAGTTGGCATTCCTATTGATAAATATTAGTGTTGCTTGAAAATGTGGACATGATAATATAAAATTGTTAGCAAGCTTTCAAAGATCCTTTGTTTCCTTCATTTTAATGATCTGCTATTAGCAAATGTCTAACAGCTAACTCCTTAGCTACTCCAGATACAACTTTGCCCCTCAGTCATTCGAGCAAACAAATTTAAATACTTAGTAAGACAAAATCCAATATTGCTGAACCACAGTGACCTCGATCAAAAACAAGCTACCTACAGCTAAGAATCTTAAATTCAGTGAAATAGAGAATAATGATACTGTTTATGACTGTGCAGCCCACATTCCCCCATGCCTTCAGGATCTGTGTGTGGATGTGCAGGACTATTGTTCTTTCCAGCCTCCAAGTCTGCAATCCTGTGCCCTTATTCCCAGATCATGCTAACAGCTGCTGTTAGCTCCAGCAAAATCATGTTTTATATAAATTTAGTCCATTTTAGGCAAAACCAAGAGGGACTATTAGTATTTAAAATATATGTTTTGCTGTGATTTTGTTCAGCCGCACACTTGTGTCATGTCCATTTGTGATCTAATGGACTGAAGCATGCCAGGCTTCCTTGTCCTTTGCCATCTCCCAGAGCTTGCTCAAATCATGTCCATTGAGTCAGTGATGCCATACAACCATCTCATCCTCTGTCATCCCCTTCTCCTCCTGTCTTCAATATTTCCCAACATCAGGGTCTTTTCCAGTGAGTCAGCTCATCACAGCAGGTGGCCAGAGGATTGGAGGTTCAGCTTCAGCATCAGTCCTTCCAATGAATATTCAAGGTTGATTTCTTTTAGTTTGATCTCCTTACAGTCCAAGGGAGTCTCAGGAATCTTCTCCAAAACCACAGTTCAAAGCATCAATTCTTCAGCAGTTAGCTTTCTTTACAGTCCAACTCTTACACCCATACATGACCACTGGAAAAACCATAGCCTTGACTAGAGGGACCTTTGTTGGCAATGAAACGTCTCTGCTTTTTAATATGCTGTCTAGGTTGCTCATAACTTTCCTTCTAAGGAGTAAGCGTCTTTTAATTTCATGGCTACAGTCACCATCTGCAGTGATTTTGGAGACCCCCAAAATAAAATCACCCACTGTTTCCACTGTTTCCCCATCTATTTGCCATGAAATGATGGGACCAGATCCCATGATCTTAGTTTTCTGAATGTTGAGCTTTAAGCCAACTTTTTCACTCTCCACTTTCACTGTCATCAAGAGGCTCTTTAGTTCTTCTTCACTTTCTGCCATAAGGGTTGTGTCATCTGCCTATCTGAGGTTATTGACATTTCTCCTGGCAGCCTTGATTCCAGCCTGTGCTTCATCCAGCCAAGCATTTTGCATGTTTTATTCTGCATATAAGTTAAACAAGCTGAGTGGCAATATACACAGCCTTGATGTACTCCTTTCCCAATTTGGAACCAGTCCATTGTCCCATGTCCGGTTCTAACTGTTGCTTCTTGACATGCAGACAGATTTTTCAGGACGCAGGTAAAGTGGTCTGGTATTCCCATCCTTTGAGGAAATTTTCCACAGTTTGTTATGATCCACACAGTCAAAGGCTTTGGCATAGTCAATGAAGCAGAAGTAGATGTTTTGTTTGGAACGCTCTCGCTTTTTTCGATGATCCAACAGATGCTGGCAGTTTGATCTCTGCCTTTTCTAAATCCAGCTGGAATATCTGGGAGTTCTCAGTTCATGTACTGTTGAAGCCTAGCTTGGAGAATTGTTAAATACATATTTTAAACACAAATAACATTTAACCTATATAAGTTAGTATATGGGTTTCCNCACTGACACAGTGCCAGAAATACTGGTGAAGGGCATGCCGTGTGTGCTTGTGTGGCAGTTAGAGGTTGATCCTGAATTTTATATCATTAGAACTGACCTTAAAGCAAATACATCTTAACAAAAGCTTCTAGGCCTTTTGCCATGAAAGAATAAGTGGTCTTGGCTGGCTATGTTATGTACAGCAGGGTTTGCTGACATTCACTTTTACAAGTCTTTTCACTCTCAGAACCATAACCAGGCACTGAATACAAACACACACACACACACACACACACACACACACACCCCACCACCATGAACAACAACAGTGGTAATAGCAACAGCCTAGTCAATACTTTGTGATGAATGTGCAGCCTATAGTGTGGCCAAAATAAAAGGCTACTCAACTTTTGTGTGTCCAGTGCGTGCTCAGTCACTCAGTTGTATCTGACTCTTTGTGATCCCATGGACTTCAGTCTGCCAGGAATATAACATTGTATTATATATATATATATATATATATATATATAAAATATGATAATATGTATATTATATATCTATTTTATAGCATTATTTTATAATGCTTTATTATATATTTATATTATATATTTCTATCATCCATTTTAAGCTATTCTGTAAAATGAGAATAGTCTTATTTTCTTTGCAAGTGTGTGGAATAAAATTAATTCTGTAAGGTCTATGCCAGCAGCTGGTACCTGATAAGTTCCCGGAAGGAGACAGACACCACTTTCAAACTGGAAATTGGAGAGAGTTTAATAGAAAGACCTTCTTCTGTCCATGGAATTTTCCAGGCAAGAATACTGGAGTGGGTAGCCATTCCATTCTCCAGGGGATCTTCTCAATCCAGGGATCAAACCCATGTTTCTTGCATTGGCGGCTCGATTCTTTACCACTGTGCAACCTGGGGAGTCCACTCAACTTTTAGACACCAGTAAACTTTCTCCATTAAGAAAACATAATTTTTTAATTATGAAATAAGCATGCAGACTGCTTTGACCTGATGGATTCCAAAAGCAGTTTTCCAACTTCAGTGACTTCCATAACACACATATAGAGGCAAACTGACTAACACATCTGAGCATCACAGCCCATCCCAAATCCTAGAGTTTGGGTTTGCTCTAGTCTCTGATGGAAGAACTGATTATTTATTTACCATAGCTATGGCCTTGCTCACTGACATTAACAAGTTGGCATTCCTATTGATAAATATTAGTGTTGCTTGAAAATGTGGACATGATAATATAAAATTGTTAGCAAGCTTTCAAAGATCCTTTGTTTCCTTCATTTTAATGATCTGCTATTAGCAAATGTCTAACAGCTAACTCCTTAGCTACTCCAGATACAACTTTGCCCCTCAGTCATTCGAGCAAACAAATTTAAATACTTAGTAAGACAAAATCCAATATTGCTGAACCACAGTGACCTCGATCAAAAACAAGCTACCTACAGCTAAGAATCTTAAATTCAGTGAAATAGAGAATAATGATACTGTTTATGACTGTGCAGCCCACATTCCCCCATGCCTTCAGGATCTGTGTGTGGATGTGCAGGACTATTGTTCTTTCCAGCCTCCAAGTCTGCAATCCTGTGCCCTTATTCCCAGATCATGCTAACAGCTGCTGTTAGCTCCAGCAAAATCATGTTTTATATAAATTTAGTCCATTTTAGGCAAAACCAAGAGGGACTATTAGTATTTAAAATATATGTTTTGCTGTGATTTTGTTCAGCCGCACACTTGTGTCATGTCCATTTGTGATCTAATGGACTGAAGCATGCCAGGCTTCCTTGTCCTTTGCCATCTCCCAGAGCTTGCTCAAATCATGTCCATTGAGTCAGTGATGCCATACAACCATCTCATCCTCTGTCATCCCCTTCTCCTCCTGTCTTCAATATTTCCCAACATCAGGGTCTTTTCCAGTGAGTCAGCTCATCACAGCAGGTGGCCAGAGGATTGGAGGTTCAGCTTCAGCATCAGTCCTTCCAATGAATATTCAAGGTTGATTTCTTTTAGTTTGATCTCCTTACAGTCCAAGGGAGTCTCAGGAATCTTCTCCAAAACCACAGTTCAAAGCATCAATTCTTCAGCAGTTAGCTTTCTTTACAGTCCAACTCTTACACCCATACATGACCACTGGAAAAACCATAGCCTTGACTAGAGGGACCTTTGTTGGCAATGAAACGTCTCTGCTTTTTAATATGCTGTCTAGGTTGCTCATAACTTTCCTTCTAAGGAGTAAGCGTCTTTTAATTTCATGGCTACAGTCACCATCTGCAGTGATTTTGGAGACCCCCAAAATAAAATCACCCACTGTTTCCACTGTTTCCCCATCTATTTGCCATGAAATGATGGGACCAGATCCCATGATCTTAGTTTTCTGAATGTTGAGCTTTAAGCCAACTTTTTCACTCTCCACTTTCACTGTCATCAAGAGGCTCTTTAGTTCTTCTTCACTTTCTGCCATAAGGGTTGTGTCATCTGCCTATCTGAGGTTATTGACATTTCTCCTGGCAGCCTTGATTCCAGCCTGTGCTTCATCCAGCCAAGCATTTTGCATGTTTTATTCTGCATATAAGTTAAACAAGCTGAGTGGCAATATACACAGCCTTGATGTACTCCTTTCCCAATTTGGAACCAGTCCATTGTCCCATGTCCGGTTCTAACTGTTGCTTCTTGACATGCAGACAGATTTTTCAGGACGCAGGTAAAGTGGTCTGGTATTCCCATCCTTTGAGGAAATTTTCCACAGTTTGTTATGATCCACACAGTCAAAGGCTTTGGCATAGTCAATGAAGCAGAAGTAGATGTTTTGTTTGGAACGCTCTCGCTTTTTTCGATGATCCAACAGATGCTGGCAGTTTGATCTCTGCCTTTTCTAAATCCAGCTGGAATATCTGGGAGTTCTCAGTTCATGTACTGTTGAAGCCTAGCTTGGAGAATTGTTAAATACATATTTTAAACACAAATAACATTTAACCTATATAAGTTAGTATATGGGTTTCCCCAGTGACTCAGCAGGTAAAGAGTCCACCTGTATGTAGAAGACATAGGAAATTCAGGTTTAGCCCTGGGATCAAAAAGATCCCCTGGGGAAAAAAATGACAACCCACTCCTTTTTTCTTACCTGGGAAATTCCATAACAGAGGAGCCTGGTTGGCCATAGTCCACAGGATCACAAAAGAGTCAGACATGACTCAGCACACATACACACTTTTTAACATATGGCTCAATTTATATAGGTAATTTACATTCAGTTTATTAGAAACTCAATTATTTCATCAAACTCAGGATATCTTGTTAAAAATATGCAAAGGTAAACATATGTAAGAAAATCTGATATGACAGACACATGATCAGTTTTGGATTAAGCCAATAGAATTTGAACATTTCCATTCAAATTGGCAAAAAGATTATTGCCACCTCTGCCACTTATTAGCTAGATGACTTTGGGCAAGTAAATAAGTCCCTCTGAGCCTTACTTTGGGGTTAAGTGACAATCACAATACACATCTATTGGATAGTTGTGAGAAATATGTAATATACGTGAAATGTCTTTGTAAAGTGTCTTTGAGAAAGACTTAATAATTGATAATTTCACCTATGAGTCTGCGTTTGCTCTTAATGACGAACAAGGCGTGTATGAAATAGATACTAAACCAGTGAAACTCTACAGTGTTATCCTGCCTGCTCCAGAAATCCTTTGTTCAAAAAGCTCATCAGAGACTCATTTGAATGTTCTTTTTTCTCTTGCACGTTTCCTCCTCCAATGGCCACATGTAATCAGTAACCAAGCACCTCAATAACTGTAGGTCAAATTGATTTCCGATCAGGAAATTACTTCTCTCCGAGTGTATAAATAATGATACCATCCCAACAGATTGAACTGAATCTTAAGATTTTACTTTCACTTTTCCCTTCATTTTAAGTTCTTTCCAAAATTGCATCAACAAACTTTTGGAAAATATTATTTAAAAAGAACGTCTGAAAAAAAAAAAGGGGGGGGTGGTTTAAATGTCAACCTTTTACTCTAAAAGCAGAAATTTAGCTATTAGTCAAAATGAGAGTATTTTGACATAAAATATCCCTATTTCTATTACATAAAAATGTTTTTTCTGTAATGATATTTGCTTCTTTTTGATTGACAGTTGACTGTATTTCTAACACAGCATTTCTAGATTTTTACTCACTTTAAGTGTTGCTGAATTTTGTCCTTTATCTTTTCTTTACAGAATTGCTAGAGTTTATTTCTTGAACATTCTATGTGCTGTTTTTATAAAACAGTTCACTCTTTAATTTGAGCTTTATTTAAAAAATAATAATAATACTTTAACCTTCATTACTTCTGATTTAGTTGAGTATCATGTTTTTGGAGGCCCAGCAGGTGAACAGAACTTCTGATCACGGGGCTATTATTTGAACAAAATATTCTCCTGGGACCTATAAAAGATTCTGATACCTCAAACCTGAATTTAGCTTTGAAGTTGGCAGCAGAACTCTTTGTAAAATAGCAGTGTTCTGAAGGAGCTGAGCTTTCTTTGCATATTATTCATCTGGCCATATTCATGCAAAAATAAAAGAAATGTACAGAATCAGTAATCAAACAGAGTATACTCATTCCAGCATAGGCCATTTTTACTCGATGATGAAAACAGATCTATTCAACAATTCAGTGATTATTATAGAATGAACGATTCCCAAATTTAGGGAGAATATAAAAAGCTACTTATTAGATCTTCTTTTGCAGTTGGCTTTCTAAGCTTTGAGGTTTATACACCATTCACTGAGAAAAAGTAAAAGTGATTTGACTTTATGTGGTTGTGTAAGTTGGATTATTTTACATAATTAAAATATGCTGAGTTTACAGAATTTCATGCCTGCAAAATCAAAAAGAGCAAGCCATAATATTTCAGAAATTTGGTTAATTCTAACTTCTAAACCCTGGTTTGATGACAGGACTGGCATGGTAGCATTTTGGCCTATGGAGAAGGAAAAGAGAAAACCAGCAGTGTTTCTGCCCTTTACTCTGGCTCTAATTTGCTCCAAATGTCCACATGTCCTCTGGTACGTTTCCTGTACAGAAGAGAGTTCAGAGCAGCCATGCCCTGACACTGATCCTTCATGTTATGAACACCCTGGTATATTTACAAGGAAAAAACTAGAAGAGTCCAAAGCCTCTTCACCATTAGGATCAACTTAGTTTATTGTCTAATTCATTATGAGTGATTGACCTGAACCCTTGGTTTCTTTTCTACAGGGATAAGAATTCTTTATCTCAGGCAGATTTTGAGAATTAGCAAAGCTATAATGTTTGGAGAACACATGATATATTTTTAAGTGGGGTTCCTGGATTTTAAAATGTGTTCACCTTTCTTGTTTCCTTTAATACTTAGAAATCTGAAGTAAGGACTGGAAGTATTCTACTACATCAAATATAAAAACAAATAAAAACCAAGAATTTAAGAGGTAAAGAGCCTACATAGGATTTACATAGTCCCTTAGCTAATAGAAAGTTATGAAAGTGAAAGTTGCTCAGTCATGTCCGACTTTTTGTGACCTCATGGAATATACAGTCCATGGAATTCTCCAGGCCAGAATACTGGAGTGGGTAGCCATTCCCTTCTCCAGGGGAATTTTCCCAACCCAGGAATCGAACTCAGGTCTCCTGCATTGCAGGTGGATTCTTTACCAGCTGAGCCACGCCCAAGAATACTGGAGTGGGTAGCCTATCCCTTCTCCAGAAGATCTTCCTGACCCAGGAATCAAACTCGGATCTCCTGCATTACAGGCAGATTCTTTACTAGCTGAACTACATGGGAAGCCCAATAGGAGGTTATAGTAGTGTTCAAAATAAGATAAATATCTCCGTGGACAAAAAAAAAGGGATACATGCTTGTAGCTATTAGTCAGGGCTGAAGATAGCTAGATTGCTGATCTGAGATGGAAATTTAGTTTTCTGAACCTTACACTAGGAATCCAAGGTGGAATATATGTTTATGGAATCCTAAAGTTGGAACTGGAATTCTTTTTAAATTTGAGATATTTGTAAATTATTTCAAATATAATCAGAATTATCATATTCATCAAATAAATTATAAATTAAAAATGACTGTCCTGATCTTAACTGGAGGTAGCTTCTACATTACAATAAGAGGTTTAAATGTAGCTTTTGTGAAACAGTTTACCAGTAAACTAGCTACTGCCTATACTTAACTTTTAGCAAGCTAAAAAATACCTATAAAGTTAGCAAAGTAAAGTGGTTTTAAAATATAGGCAATGATTATAGAGATTAATATGGGGGGGGGGTCAGACAGCCTAGAATAGCTTTAATGAATAAGTAGATCTCTTTAAGA
The DNA here is from genome assembly GCA_006410615.1 of Neotragus moschatus. Classification (NCBI taxonomy): domain Eukaryota; kingdom Metazoa; phylum Chordata; class Mammalia; order Artiodactyla; family Bovidae; genus Neotragus; species Neotragus moschatus. The sequence goes on from SJYA01000280.1 coordinate 2,725,421, forward strand.
AAAAATGTTTCCACCTAATATATTGCTATAAATTCACTCATTAAATGGTTCATATACACATTAGAATAATATTTTTTTAATTTAAATGTTGTTATAGGGCTCAGAAACAGAATAAATAGCTCTATGGATAAAAAATGAATAGAAACACACAGATGTTAGTCAGGGCTGGAAACTTTCAGGAGAGAAGCAGACAAAGATGTCTGGAAATTTCTTTTACCAAAATTCTGCACTCATTGTGGAGGTTACAGGACTGGAGTCTGAAACCACTTACTGTTTAAACCTGCAGGTGCTTATGGGATTGAAGTAAGCTTACCCACCTTTCAGAGAGGCTGAAATAGTTGCAATAAAATAACATGACAGAGCCGTTGAAAATAGTTCAGAATAAATGCTTCTTAGAGTCTCAATAATATAAAGGAAGAAGGCCATTAAAAATTTTGGAAGAGCAACAAAGAAAAACAAAAGGAAAAAAAAAAAGGAGGAGAAAGAAGAAGAGACCCTGGTGGGTAGGAGAAAGAAGAAATAATTGAAATCCTGCAAGTTAAAAATGTGGCATTGAGATTAAAGGAAAATTTCACAGAATAAGATCTGTGTCTGGTTGAAGAGAGATTTAGTTAATTGGAAGATTGTTTTGAGAAAGTTATAAGGGACACCAGAAAGGAGATGACAGATGGAATATTCTAAAATGTTCCCATGTCAGTTATCAATTTATTGCCTCTCAGCTCCAGATTCACCCTTCAGCATATTCCCTGAGAAGACAGATGGAATTCCATTAAACTTTGCTCTTATATAATGAGCATGATGCTAAGCTTTCTCAGTAGAGGGCACTGAAGTGTACAAGGAGGTACAAGGAAGTGGGAGAAGGTCAGCAGTGTGGATGTGAAGACACCAGGTGGAGCTCTGCTCCAGCCACCCCCCCAGAACACAAGATCTCAGTAACTTTGCAGCTTTGGCCTGACAATAACCTTTCTCTGGGACGCTTTAACCATGGAATCTAGAGCCCTGAGAGCTTTCTGCCTCACCAAGGGAAACCCCAACTTGAAAATGGAGTACAAATGTGTGTGCTTTTACTTGTCTTCCTGTCAAATCTGGACCTTAGACCTAAGATCCTAACACACAAAGTTTTTGCCAACATTCACTGCTTTGAGTCCCTGCTAACCACAATGACAAATGGTAATGAAAACTTTGTGTGTTGATATCTTAATCAGCTTGAGCTTTGGTAATAAAATATCATAGCTCAGTCACTTGAACAACAAACATTATTTCTCACAGTTCTGAAGGCTGGAAACCCAGCATCAAGGTGCTAAGCATATTTGGTTCTTGGTGAGGACACTCTTCCTGTTTTGTAGAGGGCTACATTCCCATTGTATCCTCACGTGACAGAGAGAGCATCTCTGCTGTCTCTTCCTCTTCTTATAGGGACACTAATTCCATCATGAAGACCCCACCCTCCTGGCCTCATCTAAACCTAATTACTTCCCAAAGTCCTTCCTCCAAATACCAATGCACTGGGGGTTAGGGTTTCAACATAAAAACTTTGGAACATGAGCATTCAGTCCCTAATGATTGGATATTTTTGTGTGAAAGGTGATTATACTAGAATCTTAGAGAGTTTTTCTTTTTATTTGAGTAAGATACAGGGTTTTAATTAGTCTTTGTAAAATGAGTGGCCACTTACAATAAGGTGTCAAGTTGAGGAGGTGGTAGTGCTTTGCATTTCCCATTCAAAAGTATGTTCGGTCCTCAAATATTTGCCAGCTCTTTTTGCAATGGTGGAAATGATCTGTCTCTGCTCTGTCCAATATGATAACCATATGTGGCTCTTGAGCACTTGAAATGCTGCTAGTGCGAATGAGGGACTGAATTTTTAATTGTGTCTAATTTTAATTAATTTAAACTCATAGTTGAGTTGCCACAGGTAGCCGATGGTTACTGGATTGGACAGCATCGTGCTAGACATGCGGCCAGAAACAGCATGGCACAACTCAGTCAAGATACCCTGCTTGTCGTGGAGCATGCATGGGTGGGGGCCATAGAGGGGAAAGGTAGAGATATCAAACTTGCAAACGGTATGTCGTTGTTGCCTTGTTGGGTGGGTGTGTGCTCAGTCCTATCAGAGTCTTTGCCTGCCAGGCACTTCTGTCCATGGAATTTCCCAGACAACGATCCTGGAATGGGTTACCATTTCCTACTCCAGGGGGTCTTCCCGGACCCAGGGATCAAACTCCAATCTCCTGAATTGGCAGGCAGACTCTCTTCCAATTGCACCACCTGGGAACCCCCCGCATGTGATACACAATGCATCTGTTAAAGGCAGAATGCAATGATGAGACTGGCAGCTTCCTTAGAATGAGGAGTCAGCCAGGTTTTTCTGACAAAGGACTGCTTGGTCTGGAACATGGAGAGTGAGCCATGGGGGAAAGGAGAAGAGCATTTCAGGGAGATGACAGGTGGAGAAGAATGTGGAGTGGCCCTGGAATGAGAAGAACGTGGCTGTGGCTGCAGCATCCTTACCCAATGCAAAGCCTAGGGACTGAGACGGAGACGCAGAGCCCGTGGACCCAATCGCACAGGGCCTGGAAGATGACAGACGCTTGGGTGTGACTCCTAAGCATAGTGGGCGTTGTCAACAAGGGACTTAAATGATTTGATCTGTATTTTATTTTAAAGGTCATTCGCTGCCGTGTGGAGAATTGTGAGGGATAAGAGAGAGCAGAAACATAAACTTAGAGCTATCTCAGGGGATCAGGAGAGAGAGAATTGGGGCTTCTCCTCAGCTAATGACGTGGGAATAAAGAAAAGGGGGCAGATTCTGAATGTGTTTTAGAGGCAGAATCAATGTAATCAGATGGAGGAAGCTAGAAAAAGAAAACTTCTAGACCACAGGTTTTCTGGACTTCTGAAAAGAAGAACTGTATTTTTTTAAATTAATGTAACAAATCATCTTTTATTTCTAGCAGCTTCCTATTTTCTTTTCACTTTTATTTATCAAACTATAATTGATTTACAATAGTTAGTTTCAGGTCTACAGCTTCAGATTCTTTTCCATTATAGGTTATTATAAAATATTAAGAATAGTTCCAAAACGACTACAATATTATAACATAATAGCATCCAATTAAAATAAATTAACTAATTAAAAAAAATAGTTCCACATGTTATATAGTAAATTCTTATTGTTTATCTATTTTATATATAGTGCTGTGTATCTATTCATCTCATATTCCTAATTTAGCCCTTGCCCACGCTTTTGTTTTCTTTGTCTATGAGTCTGTTCTAGGGCCCTTTCCCTTTCTTGAAGTAGTTGATCGGTGAGGAAGTACATTGAACCATTGGTTTATGTTGGTAGGCTGAGCTTCAGGCAGATATCCCTCTGGGAGCATCGTGAAGTGTGGAGTTACAGGGAATAAAGTAGCATAATCTCTGCAGAGATGAAAGCAGTAGGTTTAGGAAGTTAGTGTCCTGGACAGCAATGTCAGGGGTCTGAGTTTGGATCTCAGGTGGTTGCAGGAACTTAGGTGCTGATTTCTGCTTTCATGACCCAGAGCCTGTCTTGCCATTGTCCTCCCAACATTTGAAGTCAACCTTTCCTTTTTAAGGATCAGTGTCTTCATCATGGCTGTGTAGGTATTGAGACACAAAGATTTGGTGATGTTGTTAGCCAGAACTTCAAAGCCATGTGAGAGGAACACTGATACACCTTCAGGTCATGTTCTGTTCAGGCTGCTATAGCAGCCATAGACTGGGTGGCTAAAGCAACCATTTATTTCGCACATTTCTAGAAACTGGGAAGTCAAAGACCAGTCAGCATGGTTGGGCACTTAGCGAGGACTCTCTTCCTGGCTTACAGACGGCTGCTTTCCTGCTGGCATGATAAAGGGGGAGGCAGAGAGCAAACCAGCTCTCTGGTCTCTTTTTGAAAAGGGTACTTATCCCATCTTCACCCTCCTGACCTCATTTAAACCTGATTACTTACCAAAGGGCCCAACTGCAAATAGCATCACATTGGGATTAGGGGTTTAACATCTGAAGACTTCCCTGGTGGCTCAGACAATAAAGCGTCTGTCTACAATGCGGGAGACCTGGGTTCGATCCCTAGGTTGGGAAGATCCCCTGGAGAAGGAAATGGCAATCAACTCCAGTACTATTGCCTGGAAAATCCCACGGACAGAGGAGCCTGGTAGGCTACAGTCCATGGGGGTCGCAAAGAGTCGGTCACGACTGAGCGACTTCACTCTGAATCTTAAGGGGACACAAATATTTGTCCACATGCAGTCCCCAAGAAATACCTGTGTGTACTGTTTGGAAATCTTCTGCGATCTCCTAGACGTTTAATGAAGAAGTGCCTGGACTCCCCCTACCCCACACCCCCGACCTTCTGCCTCTGCCAATATACCCTGTTCCCCATCTGAATCTTCTCATTTTAGACAAAAGAATAAAGAGAAAAATATTTTATATAAACTAAATATACTTCATGGGTGAATATATTTTCTGCTACATTTTTCTTCCAGTTACAAGCCACTTCTTCAAAATAATTAGGTTTATCTGACAGCAGTACTTGGAAGATTAGAACTAATACCATGTTAAAGCTGCATATAATAACATGAAAAGTAAAAAAAAAAAGATTCTAGAAGAAATAGGTTCAGATAATCCTAGTACAGGGTATTCTATTTCTTCCTTGTAATTCGCTTTATTGATAGGTACATATTTTTAGCCTTGATCATAGTCAAAATTATAATTGGATAGATTATCCTAGTGACTTCTTAAATCTTGGCTAAACATTTCTTTTATTATTCCCTAAAATCCTTTCATTACTTACTTGTTGAATAATTTTAACAATAAGTTAAGCAAGAAATTTTGAAGCAAATAGTCCCTTGAATATATAACATATTCTAGAGGCCAGTAAGTGGCTTTATAGTTAACCATTATCATACATAATATACATAGCTCCTATTGTCTATTTGCATAGATAATTAAAACTAATTATACTTAAGGAAGCCTCTGTAAACCTACAAAAGACTAGAGAACTCATCATCCAGCAGTATATTAGTTTGGTATTCTACCACCAATATTTTTAAGATGCAGTTTTCAGAAGAATGCATTACATACTCGGCCTCAGTAATGGTGAATTTTCTTGCAGTCGCTGTAAATTCAAGATTCTTTCTTCATAATTTAGCACCCTTTGGTTATCCGTTAATAAATGCTCTGTGTGTGCTTAGTCGCTCAGTCGTCTCTGACTCTTTGCAATCCCTTGGACTATAGCCCGCCAGGCTCCTCTGTCCATGGGATTTTTTTCAGCAAGAATGCTGGAGTGGGTTGCCATTTCATCCTCCAGGGGTTCTTTCCAACCCAAGGATCGAAGTCAGAGTCTCTTGCATTGCAGGCAGATTCTTTACCACTGAGTCATTGGGGAAGCCCTAAAATAAACACACTAATATTTATCAAATGAGATGAATATGCCCTAAGTATAAGTTTTGCCCTCTAATCCAACCGGCTGTCAAAAGGCCCTTGTGAGCTATCAGTATGTCACAATGATGTAAATTATGTAATAAAAGAAACTATGCAGTTATTTATTTACGTAGAACTTCTTGGAAGAATATGTGATTGTAAGATACAAGTCAATCTATTTCATTAAAGACTTTGAAAAACAGATTGCATACCAATAAGCCTGCACACACTATTGGTAGTAGAAAGTATTTTTAGACTCATATCCTCACATTGACTTTGCAAGTGGTATAAAACAAAGTCTACCATAAAGCCATAGTTTACTTTCAATACTAACTTTTATGTCCATTTCATACAACTGCTCATTATACAGAATTCCAGTGACCAGAAAGACTGTATTAGCTGGAAAGAACCAAGTCAAAAATAAGGGGGCAAAGGAAAGTTCTGAGAGCAATATCGCTGACACAGAGGAGCCTAAGAATGTGAAGTTTCGTTTACACATTATTCTTTAGTACTTATATATTCTTAAACACCTCTTTTTTAATTTTTATTTTATTTTTTATTTTTACTTTACAATACTGTATTGGTTTTGCCATACATTGACATGAATCCGCCACAAGTGAACATGAGTATAACTGACACCATCAGGCAATGTGAGGGATAAAAAGATTTTATCAACCCTGATAAAATCTACTATAAGTTCATAGAATTTATAGTAGGCGCACAAGTATTCTTTCAAATCAAATTAGAACAATCTAAATGGTATAGATGGAAATGCTTTAAGAGTAGGGGAGAGAGTGTGAGAGACCATTTCTGAATAAAGAGATCAAGGCAGGTTTTATCAGGGAGATAACATTTAACATACAGCACACAAGGTGTACAATGGTTGATTGGAGGATAGTAGGTAGCCCAGGAGGACTGAGCGAAATATAATAATCCTGGAAAGGAAATTTATACTAGTCTGTGAAAGCCTTGGAAGGCCAGAAATCCAGAGCAACCAGAAACCTAGAGCAATCAGTATGTTCTTAAATTCATTTATGCGCCTGTTGGTACGTGGGACACAGAATCCATGAGTTGTGAGTTCAGTGGGCTAGCAATAAAAGAGACAAAAGCTGCCTAACCTGCCAGAAAAGGAAACGAAAAAAAATGGGGGAAAAGATTAGTACTATGACACTTACTTACTACATTGAATTGTAAAAAATGACTGTCCTTTCATAATTTTTCTATCTTCACTGTACATTTAGTAAATATTTATTTGACAGGCGTGACGTAGTGGTGGGGACCAAGGGGAACTGATTTGGTTTCATTTAGACCAGCCTTCAGATCTCAGGAGCACTAATTGCTTATTGTCTTTCTGAACAACAGTTTCCTCATCTGTAAAACTGGGATAATGCTGCTTCCTTGCAGAGCTCTTGTGCATGTCAAATGAAGTATTATAAGTAAAAGACTTACTGTCACAGGATCAGGGGTGGACTTACTGCTCAAGAGGAGTTCTGTCCAACTGGGTCTTTTCCAGGGCTCTGATCCTCCTCTTTCAGTGTTTCTTGTCTTCCCCCATAGCTGCTGCTGCTGCTGCTGCTGGGTCCGACTCTGTGTGACCCCATAGACTGCAGCCCACCAGGATCCCCCATCCCTAGGATTCTCCAGGCAAGAATACTGGAGTGGGTTGCCATTTCCTTCTCCGATGCATGAAAGTGAAAAGTGAAAGGGAAGTCACTCAGTTGTGTCCGACTCTTCGTGACCCCATGGACTGCAGTCTACCAGGCTCCTCCATCCATGGGATTTTCCAGGCAAGAGTACTGGAGTGGGGTGCCATTGCCTTCTCCGCCCCCATAGCTAGGGCCACTTAATCCTTCTGTATAGGTTTATCTGCCCTCTAAACCTGAGCAAGAATCATGGAAAGAACCCCTGCTGAATATTTAGGACTCCTACCATCCTCTTGTTAGGAGTTCAGCTCTGATCTTGAGTGTTTTTATGTCTTTGACCTTTGGCCCAGTCCCCTCTTCAGAACCTCAGTCTTTCTAAGACCCAGTCTCTATTTTCTTGCCAAATTCCACAGCCTCCACTGTATCCCCTTTTCTGTTGGCTCTGTTGTACTGGGTCCTGTTCTGGTTAACTGAATCTTGCTACTTACAATGTTTGCCACCCATGTTTAGGGCCTGACTGGTCTTCAGCTTGAGATCATCTGGTTCTGTGTTAAGTCCTAGGCTTGTGCTCTTCAAAGCACTTGTTTGTTTTTTATGGAACTGAGCCACCCCTCCCCACAGAAGCTTTATTAGAGCACTGATCTGGGTCTTTTGCCACACCACTGGAATTTGCCTGGCACCCTGCCACCGTGAGGAAGTATGTGATTGCGTGTGTACCCAGTCCTGGTGTGGTTCCTGGCACTGGTCCCTCAGGCTACAGGGATCTGTACCAGGCCCGTTAAGATCCGTGGTGTTCTTCAGGGTACAAGGATGAGTACAACAAGTCCTATCCTTAAGGATCACATAACAAAGTAAAGGAAATGAGGCAAGTGCGTGACTAAGCACATGATTCTTAGAACATGGCAAGCATGTCAGAGAAGCAGGAATTCTTAGAAGAAATCATGTTAGGTTGACACATTACTGAACTGCCTTGTTGAAAACGACATTTGAGGTGGGCTCTGAGTGTTGGGCTTCCCAGGTGGCTCAGCAGTAAAGAACCCGCCTGCCAATGCAGGAGATGTGGCTTTGAAGGCTGGGTCAGGAAGGTCCCCTGGAGAAGGAAATGGCAACCTACTCCAATATTCTTGCTTGTGGAATCCCATGGACAGAGGAGTCTGGTGGGCTAGAGTCCATGAGGTCACAAAGAGTCAGACAAGACTTAGTGATTGAAAAACAAAACAAAAAATTGGTTGTTAGATATCAGTTGACAGATAAAGAGGAATACACAGCTGGAAGCAACATAGAAACAGGGTACCAAGGAAAGAGTAAGTAGTGGTGTGAATGTGAGAGAGAAGCTGTTATCTGGTTGAGGCTACATTATGGAAACGCTTGAGTGCCTGGTCAGGGAAAAAGCACTTAATATGATGAGTAGTAGAAATCAGGGCTGAAGTATGCAGCCATGTCAGCTATTCACTGCTTCGCTCCACAAGATCCAATTCTTACATGTGGCGAGTTGACAAACATTTTCTATTTTATCTGGCCAGATAGGAAAGATTTTAGGCTTTGAAGGCCTAGGTCTTCGTTGTAACTGCTCAACTCTGCCTTCATAACTCAAGAAGTCACAGACAGTATGTAAACAAATGAGCACAGATGTGTTTTTATAAAAGTTTATTTATGGATATTGAAATTTGAATTTCACAAGATTATTCTTGTGATTTTTTTCAACCCTTTCAAAATGTAAAAAAAAAAAAATTCTTAGTTAATAGGCTATACAAAAATAGACAGCAGACTAGATTTGGCCCTCAGCATGTAGTTTGCCAACTCCGAGATTCAATGTGAATGATACTCCTGTGACAGTAAGACAAATGTTTTTTTTTAGATTCCATGTATATGTTGTAATAGACCATGTTTATTTTTCTCTGTCTGACTTACTTTGCTCTATATGACAGGCTCTAGGTCCATCTACATCACTACAGATGATCCAATTTCATTTACTTTTGTGGCTGAGTAATTAATATTCCATTATATATGTGTATATATATGTATTCACTCACATCTTCTCTAACCATTCATCTATCAGTGCACATTTAGATGCTTCTATTTGCAGATAGTTGTCAATAGTGGAAAAGTGGTACAGAAAACCTATTAGCAGGTCAAGAATAGAGACAGACTTACAGAACAGACGTGTGACCCAGAGGGGAAGAGGGAGTGAGATGAGAGTATAATTTACATATATACACTACCATGTGTAAAATAGATAACTGGTGGGAAGCTGCTGTGTAACACAGAAAGCTTAGCTTGGTGCTCTGTGACAACATGGAAGGGTGGAATGTGGAGTGGGAGGGATTCTTTAGGGGGAGGGGATATATGTATACATACAGAAAATAGAAGGAGGAAAGCAATGACAGATTTTATTTCCTTGGGCTCCAAAATCATTGCAGACAGTGACTGCTGTCATGAAGTTAAAAGATGCTTGTTCCTTGGAAGGAAAGCTATGACAAACCTAGAGACCATATTAAAATGAAGAGACATCACTTTGCCAACATAGCTATAGTCAAAGCTAAGGTTTTTCCAACAGTAGTGTACAAATGTGAGAACTGGACCATAAAGAAGGCTGAGCACCAAAGAACTGAGGCTTTCGAACTGTGGTGCTGGAGAAGACTCTTGAGAGTCACTTGGACTTCAAGGTGATCAAGTCAGTCACTCCTAAAGGAAATCAACCCTGAATATCCAATGGAAAGACTGATGCTGAAGCTGAAGCCTCAGTACTTTGGCCACCTGATCCGAAGAGCCAACTCATTGGAAAAGATCCTCATGCTGGGAAAGACTGAAGGCTAGAGGAATAGGGGATGACAGAGGATGAGGTGGTTAGATAGTATCACTGACTCAATTGACATGAATTTGAGCAAACTCCAGGAGATAGTGGAAGACAGAGGAGCCTTGTGTGCTACAGTCCATGGGGTCTCAAAGAGTCGGACATGACATAGTGACTGAACAATAGCCGATTCACTTTGTTACAGCAGAGACTAACACAACATGGTAAAGCCCTTATCAGTTCAGTTCAGTGCAGTCACTCAGTCGTGTCCAACTCTTTGCGACCCCATGAATCCCAGCACACCAGGCCTCCCTGTCCGTCACCAGCTCCCGAACTTTACCCAAACTCATGTCCATCAAGTCAATGATGCCATCTAGCCATCTCATCCTCTGTCGTCCCCTTCTCCTCCTGCTCTCAATCTTCCCCAGCATCAGAGTCTTTTCAGATGAGTCAGCTCTTTGCATCAGGTGGCCAAAGTATTGGAGTTTCAGCTTCAACATCAGTCCTTCCAATGAACACCCACGACTGATCTCCTTTAGGATGGACTGGTTGGATCTCCTTGCAGTCCAAGGGACGCTCAAGTGTCTTCTCCAATACCACAGTTCAAAAGCATTAATTCTTCTGTGCTCAGCTTTTTTCACAGACCAACTCTCACATCCATACATGACCACTGTAAAAACCATAGCCTTGACTAGACGGACCTTGGTGGCAAAGTAATGTCTCTGCTTTTTAATAGGTTGTCTAGGTTGATCATAACTTTCCTTCCAAGGAGTAAGCGTCTTTTAATTTCATGGCTGCAGTCACCATCTGCAGTGATTTTGGAGCCCATAAAAATAAAGTCTGATACTATTTCCACTGTTTCTCCATCTATTTCTCATGAAGTGATGGGACCAGATGCCATGATCTTCATTTTCTGAATGTTGAGCTTTAAGCCAACGTTTTCACTCTCCTCTTTCACTTTCATCAAGAGGCTTTTTAGTTCCTCTTCACTTTCTGCCATAAGGGTGGTGTCATCTGCATATCTGAGGTGATTGATATTTCTCCCAACAGTCTTGATTCCAGCTTGTGCTTCTTCCAGTCCAGTGTTTCTCATGATGTACTCTGCATATAAGTTAAGTAAGCAATTATACTCCACCCCTAAAAAAAGACATGGATGATATTGTCAAAGCTAAATAAAAAATAGAATCGTGGCAAAGAGATGTGAGATAGGAGGCCAATTCTCTCTCTTTTCTTCTTCTTTTTTTTTTTTTTGAGAAGGCCAGTTCTGAGGCTCCTCTCATAATTCCAGCTGTGTGTGTGTGTGCATGCACGTGCACTATTTTTGACACATTTTTGAACTGCCATGTAGAAAGCGACATTTGACCTAGACTTTCTTTTTCTGCACTGTCTATTCCAGAACAACTATACAGTGTGTGACCATCAACCTGACACTGTGATGAGCTCCCTGAATGTCTTTTATAAAAGAGAATAGCAGAAGTGTCTAAAGAGAATAAGAAAAGCAGTCATTCTCAAGGTTGTAACAGTAGGGGAGGAGGGCACCCAAACTCTTGAGTCAAAGCAGTTGTATAAGCTGACAGCCAGGAGAAACAAAGGAGCATTCAGCTTTAACGATAANATGAGTCAGCTCTTTGCATCAGGTGGCCAAAGTATTGGAGTTTCAGCTTCAACATCAGTCCTTCCAATGAACACCCACGACTGATCTCCTTTAGGATGGACTGGTTGGATCTCCTTGCAGTCCAAGGGACGCTCAAGTGTCTTCTCCAATACCACAGTTCAAAAGCATTAATTCTTCTGTGCTCAGCTTTTTTCACAGACCAACTCTCACATCCATACATGACCACTGTAAAAACCATAGCCTTGACTAGACGGACCTTGGTGGCAAAGTAATGTCTCTGCTTTTTAATAGGTTGTCTAGGTTGATCATAACTTTCCTTCCAAGGAGTAAGCGTCTTTTAATTTCATGGCTGCAGTCACCATCTGCAGTGATTTTGGAGCCCATAAAAATAAAGTCTGATACTATTTCCACTGTTTCTCCATCTATTTCTCATGAAGTGATGGGACCAGATGCCATGATCTTCATTTTCTGAATGTTGAGCTTTAAGCCAACGTTTTCACTCTCCTCTTTCACTTTCATCAAGAGGCTTTTTAGTTCCTCTTCACTTTCTGCCATAAGGGTGGTGTCATCTGCATATCTGAGGTGATTGATATTTCTCCCAACAGTCTTGATTCCAGCTTGTGCTTCTTCCAGTCCAGTGTTTCTCATGATGTACTCTGCATATAAGTTAAGTAAGCAATTATACTCCACCCCTAAAAAAAGACATGGATGATATTGTCAAAGCTAAATAAAAAATAGAATCGTGGCAAAGAGATGTGAGATAGGAGGCCAATTCTCTCTCTTTTCTTCTTCTTTTTTTTTTTTTTGAGAAGGCCAGTTCTGAGGCTCCTCTCATAATTCCAGCTGTGTGTGTGTGTGCATGCACGTGCACTATTTTTGACACATTTTTGAACTGCCATGTAGAAAGCGACATTTGACCTAGACTTTCTTTTTCTGCACTGTCTATTCCAGAACAACTATACAGTGTGTGACCATCAACCTGACACTGTGATGAGCTCCCTGAATGTCTTTTATAAAAGAGAATAGCAGAAGTGTCTAAAGAGAATAAGAAAAGCAGTCATTCTCAAGGTTGTAACAGTAGGGGAGGAGGGCACCCAAACTCTTGAGTCAAAGCAGTTGTATAAGCTGACAGCCAGGAGAAACAAAGGAGCATTCAGCTTTAACGATAACCTGGTTCTGTTTTATCACAACATCACAAAAAGCATGTTACAAAATTCACTGCTTTCTGTTGCTGTCCATCTGAAAAGCAAGCACTTGGGCAGGTGTCGGAATTCTTGGTTTAGTGACCTTCTGCTTCAGAAAGCTTTATCTCACTGTGGATGTGCTGCCGGCATTCTAGCACATGGCTGTTGATATCTATTTGTGGCCGGCCTGATTGGATTCGTCTTCTGTTGTTTATCACAGCAGAGTTATGTGGGCCAGTCACCAGGGCAGGAAAGCTCCATGATGAGGTTCAATCAGGAAACTGTCCTAGCGATGGTTTTTAATGTTAGTTACAAAAATCACTGCAGATGGTGATTGCAGCCATGAAATTAAAAGACACTTACTCCTTGGAAGGAAAGTTATGGCCAAACTAGACAGGATATTAAAAAGCAGAGACATTACTTTGCCAACAAAGGTCCATCTAGTCAAAGCTATGGTTTTTCCACTGGTCACGTATGGATGCGAGAGTTGGACTGTGAAGAAAGCTGAGTGCCAAAGAATTGATGCTTTTGAACTGTGGTGTTGGAGAAGACACTTGAGCGTCCCTTGGACTGCAAGGAGATCCAACCAGTCCATCGTAAAGGAGATCAGTCGTGGGTGTTCATTGGAAGGACTGATGTTGAAGCTGAAACTCCAATACTTTGGCCACCTGATGCAAAGAGCTGACTCATTTGAAAAGACTCTGATGCTGAGGAAGATTGAGAGCAGGAGGAGAAGGGGACAACAGAGGATGAGATGGCTGGATGGCATCACTGACTCAATGGACACGAGTTTGGGTAAATTCTGCGAGTTGGTGATGGACAGGGAGGTCTGGCATGCCGCAGTTCATGGGGTCACAAAAAGTCAGACACAACTGAACGACTGAACTGAACTGAACTGAACCCCAATACTGACTGATTTATGGTCTTTAATATTTCAGACTAGCAGTCTATGATAATCAAAAAATAGTAAAAATGTTTCTAATGTTTAGTATGTGTGTGTACAGTCCTGTTACTAACAGCAGTGATGGATGGAGGTCAAACCTAATCAAATATTTGATTATTATGGGACATACTTTTCTATCAGAAATATATATAAATGGAATGAACCTTCCTGTAGAAAGTAAATAACATGCTAAGTTAATAAGAAGTTCTCCTTACAGACAATTTGGTAGGATACTGAAATACTTGACTTGGACTCCTCCTATCTTAACGCTGTAGGATTCCACTAAGTTTTTCAGAGCACCCAAAGCATATTTTGATAGTAGAACCCACATCTTTGAGTCTTTTGCATTTAATGTGTTTAAAAGATGACAGCTGCTATTTTCAACATTTCTTTGAATATAAGAAATGGACAAATAGAATATCATGATTAACATTATGAATATTTTATCATCAACAACGATCTTGAGGTACTAGCAAAATAATTGTGTATAAATTCAGTATCTTTGAAGTCTGAGAACACATGTACTCATTAAGTACCCAAATCTATAAAAATCTACAAAAAGATTTTGATAAATCCTTAAGTACATTCCAGGGAGATCTTTTCAAATAGCTAATAGTCAGTATTTCACCTTCCCCTAAATATGCATCAACCCTTGGAGCCTAGACTTGATGTTGTCACCCTGTAACTGAACCAAGAGAACACCCTCTGGCAAACAGAGCGTAAGACACCGCACAAGCTGCCAATTTGGATTAATTCACTCTTGACACAAAAGTGATAACACAAAGGCATCTTCAGGCTCCGATAACTCATGCTTTTGTGATCTCTAATATTTGATATATATCTGAATTGCTTTGGCATTTTCTTCATTACCCCCCCCCCCAATGCTAATATACAAACAGCACCTTACTTCACTGCTTAGATGTCACTGCTGTTAAACCAGAAGGTCTGGAAATGATACCATTCTCTATGGCTTTACCAGTGGGATAACTTTATCAATGTTGATGTGAAATAGCATAATTCACTTTATCTCACCCAGGCAGCTTTTCTGTGTTTCATACTGCATTATTTATGTACACTACTTGCATTTGAATGGTAACCTAAATTTGGCAAGTCTCTGTGCAGACGTTTAAGTTAGTGAGTCACAAACCCCTCTGAAATAAGCAGGATATGTATTATTTACCTCATTTTGTGGATCAAAGAAGGCAATGGCACCCCACTCCAGTACTCTTGCCTGGAAAATCCCATGGACGGAGGAGCCTGATAGACTGCGGTCCATGGGGTTGCAAAGAGTCAGACACGACTGAGCGACTTCCCTTTCACTTTTCACTTTCATGCATTGGAGAAGGAAATGGCAACCCACTCCAGTGTTCTTGCCTGGAGAATCCCAGGGATGGGGGAGCCTGGTGCGCTGCCATCTATGGGGTCACCCAGAGTCGGACACGACTGAAGTGACTTAGCAGCAGCAGCAGCAGTGGATCTGAAAACAGAGTCCCAGAGATGACATCTGATGTAGTCCAAATGGTTCAACCACGGCTTCTGCTCAGCCTTGATTAATCCTACTGCCACGTTGTCTCCATCACATCACCCTGCTTCTTAAGCTCATTCCAAAGTCAGCTACTGTGGCAGCTCTAAGGAGTGCCCACCAATATCCTGCTTATCTGTCCTCCCAGAGCCCTTAGAAAATACAGCCCCCTGACAGCCCTCTTGCAGTCTGTGGATTTCAGAACGCCTCTGATCACTGGACCATGGACAGAAATGTATGTTGCTTTTGAACGGCTTCATTAAAGCTTCGATAGGGCCTTCCAACTGTCTCTCCTCCCCTTTGGCGGCAAGTATGGAGGCCACACGTGGAGCCAGTGGTGCCATAAGATACTGAGAGCCTGAATTACTTAGTCACTCACTGCATAGAGGAGAGCTGTCCTGCTGAGTCATCTGACTTAAGCAGACTTCCACTGAGAAACAGATCAACTTTGCCATTTAAACCACTGAAACTGGGGGCTTGTTTGTCACAATAGCATAAACTCAGCATATCCTAACATACTCATCTAGCTAGATCTTTTCTGCGGCTCATCCCCATATGCCATGATCTCCAATTAAGATGTTTAAAGAAGGTACAAAAACTCTTCTTGCTTGCTATGGAGACAATCAGGCAAGAGAAGGTGACAGGGATTGGTTCAGAACCCAGTGCCTTTAGATGTTACATTGAGTTGGTCACAGAAGGACTCACTTAAGAGGTAAAATTTGACCAATGATTTGAAGCCGTGTAGAAATCATCTGAAAACTGCACTCTCAGCAAAAAGAGAATATTCAGTCATCTGATGTTTTAAGACAACAGTCCCCAACTATCTGGCATCAGGGACTGGTTTCATGGACTACAGTTTTAACCTGGGCTGGGCAAAGACGGGGGTTTGTAATGGTGCAGATGGTAATGCAAGCAGTGGAAAGCGATGTGAGGCAGCAGAGAAGCTTCGCTCACTCACCCTCTACTCATCCCCTGCTGATCTGCAGCCCCAGGGGTTGGGAACCCCTGTTTTAGGAGAAGCAAAGAGGCCAATGTAGCTGAAATTCAGTGACCGGAGGAGGAGAGTAATGAGAAATGAAATTAGAGGGGAAAAGAGAGAAAAACATATTATACAGGACATCGTGGGCTGTTATAAAGACTTTGGTTCTTACTCTTAGTGAAACTGGAAGCCATTGCAAACTGTGGTGCAGTGTAGTGGCATGATTTCATTTATATTTATCAAGAATTGTCTTCTAAAAGCATGTTTATGACACTAAAATGTTATTTACAATGGATGCAGTTGTTGCAATATAATCCTGGCTTCACTCGTGGGCCATTATCATCCTGGAATAATTCTCACCAATCCAATAATGATTGTGTTCACATACAGTGCAAACTATGTCAATGACGATCAGACTTCCCTCTTAGGTTCCCAATAATATATTAAGCTGCAGCACCCCGATTTGAATCACTGCCATAAAGCTATCAAAGAAATCTTTGCAAGAGTCTTTAATCTCCTGAATCTCCACTGTAAATTGTCAAAAATGAGTTGGATAACATTTCATAACATATGAAACCAGCACTTGGAGTATCCTAGATAGTAAATACTTTGACCCCACAAACTATTTTGTCAATTCCACCTGGATCTCCAAAAGAAATCTTTAGCTCAAAAAAACAAACAAACCCAAAAAACAAAAACCTATTGCCACATAGCTCAAGTTAGAAACCTAAAGATTGATAACTGTTTCTAAAACTTCTTTCTCCCATACACCTTTGAAATCCACCCTTTTACCTTTCTTCCTCAGTTAGTTGCTTAGTCATGTCTGACTCTTTGCAACCCCATGGGCTGCAGCACGCCAGGCTTTCCTGTCCATCACCAGCTCCTGGAGCTTGCTCAAACTCATGTCCATCAAGTCAGTGAGGCCATCCAACCATCTCATTCTTTGTTGTCTCTTTCTCCTGCCTTCAATCTTTCCCAGAATCAGGGTCTTTTCCAGTGAGTCAATTCTTCACATCAGACAGCCAAAGTATTCTTCCTCAGACACACCTTCACATCTAGCCCTCAGTCCTTCTCATGTGAACTTCTGAATCAGCCCCTAATGCATCTCTCAGGCTCCACCCTCTCATTGCACTTTGCTAAGCATCTTTCTAAAACACAAATCCAGTTGTGGCACCGTTCTCCATGTGAAGAATGAACTAAACTGGGATTTCCTTGGCAGTCCAGTGGTTGGGATTTTACCTTCCAATTCAGGAGGTGCAGGTTCGATCCCTGGTTAGGGAGTTGAGATTCCACATGTCTTGAGGCCAAAAAGCAAAGCATAAAATAGAAGCAATATTCTAACAAATTCAATTAAAGACTTAAAATGGTCCACATGGAAAAAAAAAAAAAAAAAAAAGACAAGAATGAGCTAAACCCCTTTGGACTTAAAAGATTCCTGACCATCAAGTTTCTGCGTGCATTTTTAGCTACGCTTCCTGTCACATCTGGATTGCAGTTTTTGCAGCAGCCACACAAATCTGCTTGTTGTTTTCCAGACACCTGGGACTTTGCATATGCCCTCTGCTGGAATATTTCCTCACCTTGTCTAACTGCAGAATTGTTCCTGCTTTCAGCCTCTGCTTATACGCTATACCGTCTGTGAAATCTTCCCTGATCTCCCCTCCAGGGCCTCTCATATGTAACTTTATCTCAGTGGTGACTTTGAGCTTACATCTGTCACGCCCACAAGACAACTCTGTGCCTGCCAAGCCCCTAAGACAGAAGCAGAGTAGATACATAGTAGGTGCTCAGTCCAAGCTGAGTGAATTAATACTCCAAAATGCCAGTCCACTCTACTGCCTGGCATCAACATAATGAAGAGAATGTCATGTCTTTATCCCAATATCCTATGATGTTCAGTGGGTAGAAGGGCTTCCTGGTGGTTCAGATGGTAAAGAATCCACCTGCAATGCAAGAGACCCAGGTTCCATCTCTGCATCAGAAAGATCCCCTGAAGAAGGAAATGTGCTATCCACTCCAAAATTCTTGCCTGGAGAAGTCCATGGACAGAGGAGCCTGGTGGGCTGCAGTCCATGGGTCACAGAGTCAGACACTTCAGTGGGTAGAAGGTGGCGTTATGTTGTTACATTCTTTGAGGAAAATATGGTAATTTCCTTCAGCAGTTTATTGGGTAAGTTGAACACAAATGACATTTTTAAATTGAACCTGTCCTTACTTAGAGTTTTCTTTTTTTCCCCTGGCATTTTATTGTTTCAAACTGATTTGTCTTTGTAAATTTCTGGCTTGCAGCCACTGTTATTAAATGATTACCATTCTTCTTGGGGCTGACCTCATTTTCTTGTTCACTGGATACTTAAGGGAAACCTGTTGAGAAAAATCAGCCTCTGGTTTCTTGGTTCATATGCAGATCTGAATTCTGAAATTTGTGTAAAAATAGATTTATTTAAGAGCAACTATTCACCAGACTTCCCTGGTGGCTCAGACAGTAAAGCGTCTGCCTACAATGTGGGAAACCTGGGTTCAATCACTGGGTTGGGAAGATCTCCTGGAGAAAGAAATGGCAGATCACTCCAGTACTATTGCCTGGAAAATCCCATGGACAGAGGAGCCTGGTAGGCTACAGTCCATGGGGTCGCAAAGAGTCAGACATGACTGAGTGACTTCACTTTCGCTTTCATTCTAAAATTAATCAAATAATGAAAAATTTAAAGATACCTGATTTTTAAAAGAAAGTACATTTCAGTGATACAGCATTGTTTAGTATTTGTATTTGGCTCTTATTTTTTCTTATTACAAAGCAGCATACATTCTGAGGTGGGACATTGCTGTTTTTGCCTCATCACCTTGAAATCCCTCTCTAGTCAGCCTAAGGCATGTTTGGTTGAATACCGCAATAATATGCCATTATAATTGGTGACTGAATCATCGGGTTTTATAGGATTGATACTGTAAAGAGCTGAGTCATACATCTTGTATCAAAATTGAGTGTGAGTTTTAAAGCTGAAAGTAAAATGAACCCTTGAACATACTCAAGTGAAAAATCACAGCAACCTGTGGGCTGAAGGCTTTCATAGCTACTATTTAATTTTTTTTCCAAGCTGCATCATTATACTCTGTATTGTCATGCAGCAAGTGGAAAAATCCAAGCTCAGAGCTAACTATTCTTGTTATGAAAAGGATGATATGGAAATGATGCTAGTTTCTCTATGATCAGCTCTAAATCTTGACCATGGGCTTATCACAAGCTTCGTTTGCTTGAAGTTTCCAGTGGCCAAGTGCTCAAATGAAGAACCAGGGTCATTTTAGCACGTAGACAACCACTGAGTTTGGGTAGCGAGCCCTAGAGGTCTCAGAACTTTTTTTTTTTTTCATATAAATATCCAGAAAAGGAATTTCTGGATCATATGGTAGTTCTAGGGCTTCCCAGGTAATCTTGTGATAAAGAATCCATCTGCCAGCGCAGGAGACATAAGAGACATGGATTCAGTCCCTGGGTTGGGAAGATCCCCTGGAGGAGGGCATGGCAACCCACTCCAGTATTCTTGCCTGGAGAATCCCATGGACAGAGGAGCCTGGCTATAGTCCATAGTGGTTGCAGAGAGTCGGACATGACTGAAGTGACTTCACACACACACACACATGCGCGCGCATGCACACATGCACACACAGTAGTTCTATTTTTAATTTTTTGAGATGCCTCATACTGTTTTCCATAGTGGCTGCACCAATTTATAACCCTACCAATCACATACAAGTGTTCCCCTTCCTCTACATTTTCATCAGCTTTTGTTACCTCCTCTTTTTGATGCCTGCCATTCTAACAGACATGAGGTGATATGTCATTATAGTTTTGATTTGTCTTTCCTTGATGATTTGGAATGTTGCACATCTTTTCTGTGGTGGTGGTGGTTTAGTCATTAAGTCCTATTCGACTCTTGTGACTCCACGGACTATAGCCCACCAGGCTCTTGTGTCCATGGGCTTTGGAGAAGCATATATATATATATATATATATATTTCTTTTCTTTCATATATATATATATATATGAGCCTGTAGCCTGCCAGGCTCCTCAGTCAATGAGGATTCTGCAGGGAAGAATACTGGAGTGGGTTGCCATGCCCTTCTCCAGGGTATCTTCCCAAGCCAGGTATCGAAACCAGATCTCCCACATTGGAGGTGGATTCTTTATAAACTGAGCCACCAGGGAAGTCCAAGAACACTGGAGTGGGTGGCCTCTCCCTTCTTCCCATTCCAGGAGTTGAACCGGGGTCTCCTGCGTTGCAGGCAGATTCTTTACCAGCTGAGTTCCCAGGGAAGCCCCTATATATGTACATATATATAGCTATTGAGTTGTTTGAGTACTTTATATACTTTGGACATTAACCTGTTATCAGATAGATGATTTGCAAATATTTTTGTCTGATTCCATAGGTTTTCTTTTCATTTTGTTGATTTTTTTGTTGATATGGAATTCTTATAGCTGTATTTAGTGTTTCCATTATTGTTAACTTTTTTCACAGTTATCCTTATGCAATTTCATTGAACTTGCTATTTAAAAGTCCTTTGGGCTCAAGAGAATGTTTGTTTAAAGACAAGCAAAGCTTAAAATACAGACATTAGAGCCTTTTAGAATAATTTTGAAAATTAAAATGCACAAGCAATGATGGCGGGCCCTGAAAGGCGCTCTTTAAAAAAAAAAAAAAATAGAAGATTGACTTTTTTTGTCCCACCTGCCTTTGGCATGGATTTGTAAAATTTAGAATTTTCTCAAGGTCTTTTTTTCCCCCCTACTTGGCACCCTATAGTTTTACTTTTATGACCACATGAATGAGTAATACTCAGACAAATGTTTATTGTGACCTTAAAAAAAATGTCATTTGATGGGAGCAAGCTAAAGATTTCTGTCAGCTCCTCATTAGAAGTCTTAAATCTCCAAGAGGCCAGGGCAGTGAATGTTCTTCAAGAGCGGTCTCCAGGCAACAGGATTCCAAGCAGATACTTCAGAGGACACAAAAGTGAACAGAAATAAGATGAGACACTGAGTTTGGAAAAAGGGAGAATTCACAAAAAATGTGGATGCATTTGACAGATACATGTCAGAACATTCTAGTGTCTTGGAGAGAGGAGTTAAAAGGTGGCATTTTAACTCATAATTAATTTCTTAGAATATGGACTTTTATTCAGGACTTTAATAACATTTGAATTTTTGTCAATAGAATGGAAAGCTTATTGCTGTTGTTGTTCAGTTGCTCAGTCATGTCTGACTCTTTGTGACCCATGGACTGCAGCGCACCAGGCTTCCCTGTCCTTCACTATCTCTCAGAATTTGCTCAAACTCATGTCCATTGAGTAGATGATGCCATCCAACCATCTCATCCTCTGTCACCTCCTTCTCCTCCTGCCCTCAATCTTTGCCAGCATCAGGGCCTATTCCAAAGTCAGCTCTTTACATCAGGTGGCCAAAGTGAAAGCTTGACATACTCTTAAATAATTTTGGCTCAATTTTGATCACAGACCTCTAATTGCTATTTTCTTTTTTAAAGAATGAAATCAGTGATTAGGAAAGCAGGACTTAAATGTTTAAAGTGTATCTCACCACTCAGGAAGATACTCTAGATTATCTCACTAATATCCTAAAGAAATGAGGCCCCTGAATATTCTTTTCATTATAATAGTACCTCCCAATACTTTTAATGGTGATGAAATTACCCTACTGAAATTAGAATTAATATCATAGAGACTGTTTTGTGGACTCCAGTGTAGCTCTAAAATTGAACTTTGTGAAGAAAAGAAAAAGTAAAGTCTATTATGTGTTCCACCTACTCTTATTTTCCTTGTCCCGCCTGCCTCCAGAATCAAGTACAGAATAGACACTGTTGGCTGCAGCATATATACTCAGACCATATCACTAGGGAAGAACATCAACATTTGGGCAAAAATAAGCAAGCACCTGGGAATAAGGGATAAAAGGAAAAAAGTCATCATCAAAAGTGTTCAACTACAGGAACAGAGCACCACCTGTTTCACACATGTTTTTAAAGACAAGAAATTAAATAAGACGTCTTAGCTTTAACATTAACAACAGCTCACTGATGTATTACAACATAACAATATGAAATATAAAATATATTTGGAGTTAAATATATTATAGACACCTGTTTTATGTATACAAGGAATCAAAAGAGCCTCCTAAAAAGAAAAAACAGACACTAAGATAATACCTTGTCCTTGTAGATACAAAGACCAAGAGAAAGTGAAAGAGCCAAGATAATTCTCTATATGCTGGAAGGTTTACAGCATGAAATAATTAATATACAGGAAGGAAACAATGACTTTAA
Organism: Neotragus moschatus; assembly: GCA_006410615.1. Lineage (NCBI taxonomy): Eukaryota > Metazoa > Chordata > Mammalia > Artiodactyla > Bovidae > Neotragus > Neotragus moschatus. The sequence continues at coordinate 2,747,885 of SJYA01000280.1, forward strand.
CTTTCTTTTAAAATGTTTAAATTCATAAAAAACTTGTTCTCTTATTGCTTTACAAATGCTTCTTACCTTTCTTGTCAAACTTGCTATGCATTTTCATTGGCTCCCTGAATATCCTCCAAAGCAAGCCACAGTCATATATCCTTTTCATCTCTTTTTGCAAGACCAGAAAAAAATGCAGTTATCAAATTTATACACAGCAAATGAATTCTGCCCGTTCTGCATTTTGAATTGGGGAGGAACGTGTTCTTGATCGCATCGCCTTGGCTTGATTTCTGAACATTTCTGTCCTTTGTCCTTTGACTCTCTATACAGACTAAATTTCCAAGACATGTTGCTTGATTTCATTATATCCCGGATGCATACATCAGTGCTTTATTTTAAAAATCCAGCGGGATTTCTTAGGATGCAAAGCACATTTTACTGTGAATGGGTTTATGGTCTTGGAATGTCAGGTTTGGTTATTGCTTTTATTTTTCTACCTAGAAGTTATGCATATTCCTTCCTACTCTAAGGCACTGAAGTATTAGGGCAGGTAAGCCAACATCCTTTGATGGGTGTTTTTTTTCCCCACATTCATTAAAATATACTTATCGGTTGACACTTTTAATAGTACTCATCAGCTTTCTCTCAGGATGTGCTGTTCATCTTCAGTACATTTTCCCAGCCATCATAAATTCTTACAACACTTCGGAGAGTCACCTAGGTGAGCATTACTCGTTGGATTTTCATTCAGTCTAACTGTGGGAAACCTTCCATCAAGATAACAAAATGACATTGGGACCCATTATCTCTACTGTACAGATGAAGAAAATGAGCACAGAAGATGAAGTGGTGGAGCAAGGGAACAGAAAGAGAGGCTGTGTGAACAGAGTGCAAACACTTTTCCAATCCCAGCTCTCAAACCCTGGCTTGTTTCTATTTGATCTTGTTACAGATCTCTCTCTCGACTGCAGCAAAAGAGACCAAACTGGATGGAATGCTTTAGAAACTTCTGAATAAAACTTTCCCTAAGAATTATTAAGTGATACCATTAAAAAAAGGTTTTCCAGGTGGCGCTAACAGTAAAGAACCTGCCTGCCAATGCAGTTAGACGTAAGAGACACAGGTTCGATCCCTGGGTAGGGAAGATCCCCTGGAGGAGGGCTTGGCAACCCACTCCAGGATTCTTCCTGGAGAACCCCTTGGACAGAGGAACCTGGCCGGCTGCAGGCCATAGGGTCACAAAGAGTCAGACACGACTGAAGCGACTTAGCATGCCTTCATGCAGCACATAGTTAAAGAAAAACCAATAATCACACCATGGTTTGTGATCCTCAGTTGAGCACTAGGCAACTGGGTAGCATCTGTTCAGAAGGGGGCTTTGCCACCTGACTGATTTGGTTCTGAGGGAAAAATCATTTACTATGATTTCTCTGGGGCTTTCCAGGTGGCTCAGTGGTAAAGGATCCACCTGCCTAGCAAGAGACTTGGGTTTGATCCCCGGGTCAGAACGACCCCCTGGAGGAGGGTGTGGTGACCCACTCCAGTATTCTTGCCTGGGAAATCCCATGGACAGAGGACTTGGTCGGCTACTGTCCATCGGGTTGCAAAGAGTCAGACACGACTTAGCGACAAAAACTAGAGGTATAGTCACTAGAGCTTTCTCTCTCTGCCATGTGAAAAGGTAGTCATCTGGAAGACAGGAAGAGGGCACCTTGTTCTTGGATTTCCCAGCCTCCAGAGTTGTTTGCTGTGTTGTTTAAGTCACCCAGTCTATGGTATTTCTTCTAGCAGCCTGAGCTAAGACACTGCCTTGTGTTTGGCTGGGATTTAAGTTCCCCAGACCCATCCCTTTAACTCTCCTTCCCTATATTGCCATAGACCTCTCCTCTGGCCAGAAAAATATTGCTTTCTGTTCATTTTTCCTCCCTTTCCAATTTTCCTTCAAATTACTCAAGACCATAATTCCTCCCCTTCAGCCACTCTGGTACATTTACTGATATTTGGCATTCTGTGTGCATCCAGACCCAGCAGTTTTTCACTAATACAACGTCCTGACTGTCTGCCCAACTTCATTTCCAGTTTCACTCATGATTGCCCTTAGTTTCTGCTCCCAGGTGCCCTGTGTTCTCTCCCTCCTCCTGTATCTGTTTCTTGCTTTGCTATATTCATTTTTAGTAGCTGCCATAACAAATTACCAAAAACTGTAGTTTAAACAATAGAAATTTGTTCCATACTTCTGGCGGTCAGAAGTCCCAAATCGAGGTGTCAGCAGGGCTATGGTCCCTCTGGAGGCCCTAGGGAAGAAATTTTTCTCACCTTGTTCAGTGTCCAGTGTTTGTTGACATTCCTTGGCTTGTGCTCAAACTTCGGCCTCTGTTGCGTTGCATTCTGCTCTTCTGTCAAACTCTCCAGTGTGCCCTTCATAAGATACTTGACACTGCAGTTAGAGTCTACCCAGGTAATCTAACCCAGTTAGAGTCCACCAGGGGCTTCCTTGGTGGCTCAGATGGTAAGGCGTATGCCTGGAATGCAGAAGACCCAGGCTTGGTCCCTGGAGAAGGGAATGGCAACCCACTCCAATATTCTTGCCTGGAGAATCCCCGGACAGACAAAGCTAGTGGGCTACGGTCCATGGGGTTGCAAAGATTCAGACATGACTGAGCAACTAACACTCTCACTTTCACACTTTCCTGGGTAATCTAGGATGACCTCTTGATCTCAAGATCAAAGAGATCTTTTGAGATCATTTCATTTACAAATGAAACATAAATGTCATTACATTACATCTGCAAAAGTCCTTTCCAAATAAGGTAATGTCCACAGGATCGGGGAATTCGAACACAGACATGTCTGTTGGAGGAATGCCGTTGAACCCACTATGCTTGGCAGTGCCTTTTCTTACCTCCCAGTCAGTATCTCTGCCTACACTCTTGTCTCAGGCAGTCTCTTTTGTCATTATATCCACACCCCCCTGAAACACAATTGTCTTCTTGTTCCTTACACCTTTACTTTATGCTCTTTTTATTCATTTCAACCTTATTGCTAGTTAGCGCCTCAAGCCCACCTGCAACGATTAGTCAAATACCTTTCTGCCATCAAAGCTGTATACCGCACTTGCTTTACTGATCTTTTTCTTTTAAAATATTCCTTCTCTCTTCCAATTTCCCATAGGTTGTTTTCTCTTCCCAAATCCTTTGTTTCCTTCCTTGACTAATTCACCTTTCAAATCTCATTTTAATCACCACTTAATATTTCTAAATATTATCTATTATGTTCTAACTTATTCTCTGTCTTTCTTCCATGGTAGAGGTCGAGGCAGATGCTTTCTGGATCACTGTTGTGTCCTCAGCTCCTAAGCAAACACCTGAATAGGTGTTTCATCACAACTGATGAATATATGAAGACATGTGTTCTTCACTCTCTTTTCAATATCTTATCAAGTACAAGAAATGGCAATCTCAAACTGATGCCAAATTTAGCTGCTTGGAGCTTAAAACCAAATGAATACATATGATATGGATAAAATCGGAGCTCAACGTGAGATCCAGTTTTTGTGGGTATGTGCTTATTTGCTTAGTTGTGTCTGACTCTTCTGGGCCCCATGGTCTGTAGACCACGAGGCTCCTCTGTCCATGGGGATTCTCCAGGAAAGAAAGCTGGAGTGGGTTGCCATGCCCTCCTCCAGGGGATCTTCCCAACCCAGGAATCAAACCCAGGTCTCCCACATTGCAGGTGGATTCTTTACCGATTGAGCCATCAGGGAAGCCCAAGATCCAGTTTAGATATGTTAATTCAAGGTGTGTGTGCTCCATCGCTCAGTCGCTCAGTCGTGTCTGACTCTTTGTGACCCTTTGGACTGAGCCTGACAAGTTCTTCTGTCCATGGGATTTTTCAGGCAAGAATACTGGAGTGGGTTGCCATTTCCTCCTCCCAGGGATCTTCCTGACCCAAGGATTTAACCCACGTCTCTTATATCTCCTGAATTACAGGTGGATTCTTTACCACTGAGCCATCAGAGAAGCCCTTTTAATTCAGTGGACAGCATAAAATCAGTATTTACATGTGGGTTTCCTAAAAGAATCATGTTTTGATTGTCTTTCAGTGTAAAAAAAAAAAAGTGTGTTTCTAAGGTATTTTGAAGCATAACGTTTAGGAGCCTTGATTTTAAATTGATTTCCAGCAAAGCAATTAGTTTCACATTATCACAGTATTGTCAGAGACAGGATATATGATGTTTTCTGAAGTTGGACACTTCACTGAGTTCATAGCATTTTAATAACTTGAGCTTAAAATAGTAAAAGACCAAATTGTATTTCTTAGCCCCATGTGATGCTAGAACTTCCTTTAGGGAATAAGAAGCAAATTAGTAGCAGAAGAGAAAAATAAAAGTCAAGATTTATAGAATAGAACCCAAGGGTTCTGCGACCATTTTTCTTTATAGGTAGGCTTCTCATAGCCCTCTTGCTAGCTGATTTTCTTTTAAAAAATGACTTTGTCTTTTCTATAAAATCAAATCCAAATTCTTGTTAAAGGGTCTATTTTATGTTCTTTGACCTGAGTAGTACAAGATTGATGAAACAGTTTTTGAAATCATGAACTGCTGAATTGATTGACATAATCCCAAAGTGTGTACATAAAATGTTATTGGTGGTGTTCACTGGAATTTTTATGATTTTAGATTTCCTGATAAGGGTAGATTGGTGAGAAAGGGCTCATTTACAAAACGTGTTCAGTTGCTAAGTCACGTCTGACTCTTTTCGATCCCATGAACTGCAGCACACCAGGCTCCTCTGTCCTCCACTGTCTCCCAGATTTATGCTCAAATTCATGTTCTTTGAGTCAGCGATGCTATTTAACCACCTTATCTTCTGCCACTCCCTGCTCCTTTTGCCTTCAATCTTTCACGATTTGCAAATTAAATCTGAGCAAATGTGAGAATGTTTTAAGGACCAGTCAAAATTATTAAGATTGCTAGCTTTGATTTCAAATAAAGAATAATAAAAAATAAACCTTGATGCCAGTGAACCTAAATTGAGTACTTTTAGTAACCTTCCTACATCATTAAAACCAAGTAATTAATATGTTAGTATCCAATAAATGCCTTTCATTACTGGTAGATGCTTTCAAGTTTGTCAAAAACAGTTTAGAGAAATTTGAGGAATAGTTAAAAATGACTAAAGGAAATTAACATACACATTTCCATTAAGATTCCCTCACATCCACTAGGTAATTGATCTTTCTTGCTGAATGTGGGTTAGGTCAGCAATACAACAGTACATTGAATGAATAAAGATCTGTACAAATTGGCAGTTTCTGAACGAATAGTTGCTAAACTAAATTTCCTTCCTATATCAGAAACACTGATATGCCTATTTTCATGGAGCCAAACATATCAGTTATTCAGTTTCTTTATGTCTGTAGCATTTTGTTACTGTTTGCTAGTTTTTTTATATTATGCCTCAGAAACATTTTTCTATGTTGAATATTCACAGCTGAATATTCACTATGTACACCATGGTATCTTCCCATATCTTAAAATGCATTTAGTAGTTTAAGAATATGAAATAGAATGAGGACTGAACAGAAAATAACAGCAATATTCATAATATTTATCCATTTCTGTAATTTCTGTAAATAGAAATGTTTGACTTAAATCGTTATCTTTTTTTTTGTTGAGCAATTGTTTCCACATATCTGAGTCCACTTGGTGTTTCTTTGCTCTGAGCCCCATCCTTTACCTCCTGGACCAATTTCAACTGAGACTGAAAGCTTTCAGGCAGCTTTAGATCTCTTTGTTACTCCAACTCATTGATTCCTAACTCTCGCTCTATATTAGCACCATCAGGGTAATTTTAAAATATAATAATATCTGCATATCATCCCCAGAGGTTCTGGCTTCATTTAGTTGTGTTTGGGACCCAGGTATCAATATTTGTAACCACAGTTAGTCCAGCTTGAGTGAAATGCCTGTCCTCAGATCCATTCCATTTAACACACGGGGGATATATCACTGTTCTTGTTCAGCTGCTTAGTTACGTCCAACTCTTTGCAACCCCATGGACTGTAGCCAGCCAGGCTCCTCTGTCCACTGGATTCGCCATTCAAGAATACTGGAATGGGTTGCCTTTTTCCCCTCCCAGGAATCTTCCCAACCCAGGGATCAACTTGAGTCTCCTGCATTGGCAGGTGGATTCTTTACCACTGCCACCTGGGTGTGACTGAATTTAAATCTAACATGAAGACAGATCTGAGGAACAGTCCTTACGCTGAGGCAAAATGGGATTGGGTCTCATATTCTTTACCAAATCAGGCACCCTATGGGGCCTGATAGAAGTTTCATCTTGGAAGCTTCATGAGGTTTTAGGATGTAAGATTTCCAGGGGCCCACACCAGCTGGACTTAAATTCTGTTTCCTGAGTTGAAACCGCTTATAACATCTTGTCCTGATAACAGAATTCTTGCCCCAAACTGAAGCTCAGAGACAGGAAGTCACAGCGCTCCTTAGTGGTGTGAATCAGATTTACACATGGGTGTGTTGAGTCCACATCCTGTGCTCTGAGCCGCAGCACTGATGCGTTAGACAGGACAGCCAGGCTGTGCTGCAGAAACAAATAAACCCTGAGATCTCAGTGGCTCAACCCAATGCCATATTACTTCTTGATCATATCAGCGGCTCATTTGTGTGGCTCTCCTTGAAGCTATGATCAGAGACTCCACTTCCTTCCATATAGTGGGCTCACCATCCCACAATCCTTTGCTTCCATCCACCTAGGCTGGGCTAGTGTTAACAAAGTTCATGTTCATGGGCACAGGGAGGCCAAACAAACTGAAACTTCATGGAGTTTGGAGCAAAGGAAGGTTTATGGCAAGGCCTTGCAAGGAAACAACGTGACTCAAGCCCTAAAATGCCTCAAGCTCCCTTAAGTTTCAGCATTTTTAAAATCCAGGTGAGGGACGGGGGTGTCGTAGGGTACCTGATCAGACCTGCACAATTCTTGTATTGATAGGAGGGAACAGGGTGGTGTCCGAGAGGCAGGATGCACAGGGCTATGTGCTTATTGCCATCAAGTTACTTATACTGCATTTGGTGCAGGGGGTTTCATGTCTGCAAAACAGCTCAGGCAATATCCATCCAGTACTGTTATTGGTCCGTCTAGTCAAAGCTATGGTTTTTCCAGTAATCATGTATGGATGTGAGAGTTGGACTGTAAAGAGAGCCGAGCACGGAAGAATTGATGCTNTGAGGAACAGTCCTTACGCTGAGGCAAAATGGGATTGGGTCTCATATTCTTTACCAAATCAGGCACCCTATGGGGCCTGATAGAAGTTTCATCTTGGAAGCTTCATGAGGTTTTAGGATGTAAGATTTCCAGGGGCCCACACCAGCTGGACTTAAATTCTGTTTCCTGAGTTGAAACCGCTTATAACATCTTGTCCTGATAACAGAATTCTTGCCCCAAACTGAAGCTCAGAGACAGGAAGTCACAGCGCTCCTTAGTGGTGTGAATCAGATTTACACATGGGTGTGTTGAGTCCACATCCTGTGCTCTGAGCCGCAGCACTGATGCGTTAGACAGGACAGCCAGGCTGTGCTGCAGAAACAAATAAACCCTGAGATCTCAGTGGCTCAACCCAATGCCATATTACTTCTTGATCATATCAGCGGCTCATTTGTGTGGCTCTCCTTGAAGCTATGATCAGAGACTCCACTTCCTTCCATATAGTGGGCTCACCATCCCACAATCCTTTGCTTCCATCCACCTAGGCTGGGCTAGTGTTAACAAAGTTCATGTTCATGGGCACAGGGAGGCCAAACAAACTGAAACTTCATGGAGTTTGGAGCAAAGGAAGGTTTATGGCAAGGCCTTGCAAGGAAACAACGTGACTCAAGCCCTAAAATGCCTCAAGCTCCCTTAAGTTTCAGCATTTTTAAAATCCAGGTGAGGGACGGGGGTGTCGTAGGGTACCTGATCAGACCTGCACAATTCTTGTATTGATAGGAGGGAACAGGGTGGTGTCCGAGAGGCAGGATGCACAGGGCTATGTGCTTATTGCCATCAAGTTACTTATACTGCATTTGGTGCAGGGGGTTTCATGTCTGCAAAACAGCTCAGGCAATATCCATCCAGTACTGTTATTGGTCCGTCTAGTCAAAGCTATGGTTTTTCCAGTAATCATGTATGGATGTGAGAGTTGGACTGTAAAGAGAGCCGAGCACGGAAGAATTGATGCTTTTGAACTGTGGTGTTGGAGAAGACTCCTTGGAGAGCAAAGAGAGCCAACCAGCCCATCCTAAAGGAAATCAGTCCTGAATATTCATTGGAAGGACTGATGCTGATGCTGAAACTCCAATACTTTGGCCACCTGATGTGAAGAATTGACTCATTTGAAAAGACCCTGATGCTGAGAATGACTGAAGGCAGGAGGAGAAGGGGACGACAGAGGGTGAGATGGTTGGATGGCACCACCGACTCAATGGACATGAGTCTGAGTGAACTCCGGGAGTTGGTGATGGACAGGGAGGCCTGGCGTGCTGTAGGTCATGGGGTCGCAAAGAGTCAGACACGACTGAGCGACTGAACTGACCAACTGTTATCTAGGTGCTTCAGAGAGAAGCTAAAGCAGAGGATATTGAGGAAGGCCTGACCCGAGAAGGCCCCACAGGGTCCAGCTTGGTTACAGTAGTGAAAGGTGGTGAGGAAGGAACACCAGCTATCAGCTGATCTTGACAGGAGGCAATGCATCATTTCTTTCGATATTCTGTTGGGGAGAATCAGTCACATAGCCCCTCCCTTCCCAGATGCAAGGAAAGCTGGGAAATATAGAGAAGCAGGTAACTCTTACTATCGCCATAGCAACCTGCTGCCAGCACTCATCTGCCCTAGACGGATCTGCAGAACTAAAGATTGGTGTAGTGGGTTAGTCGCTAAGTCCTGTCTGGCTCTTGAGACCCCCATGGACTGTGGCCCTCTAGGCTTCTCTGTCCATGGAATTTTCCAGGCAAGAATTCTGGAGCAGGTTGCTGTTTCCTCCTGCAGAGGATCTTCCCAACCCAGGGATGGAACCAACGCCTCCTGCGTTGCAGGCAGCTTCTGCCTTGGCAGGTGGATTCTTTGCTGAGCCACCAGGGGTTCTCTATTGCTGTGTTTCTTCTTGTGGGACCCACCTCTCTGCTCAACCTGCATTGAATTGATCAGAAGAATCTTTGTGTTTTGTGGATGACTCATTCCTTGCTGTTCCGCCCATCCACACAGGCAATATCAGTTACTTAAATAACCTACTGTTTGTCTCATCTTGCCAGACTAGATAGCTTATGTTGGCTAACTGTTTTTTTCCCCAGTAAGAGAGCTGTTATTTGGGGGGACTACTCTTCCAATTTGACTGCTACTAGACAGAAAAGGATGAAATCTGACTACTTTAAGAGACATACAAATAAGAGACAAAACTGATGCTATACCACTCTGGTGGTTCAAATCAGGCAAAATGCCCTCCCTGTATGTTGCATGGCTGTCAGAGTAGAATCCTAGCCCGTTGGAATGTCAGAGAATACAGTGAGACATCCAAGCACATTATAATAGCTGCTCCTAAAATTGCACTGAATCTACCTGAGTTTTAAGTCTTTTATTCTCTCTGTTTAAAAAAAAATCATGTAAAGTATCTTCCACACCAACTGTTGTATTATAGTATGGCTATTTTTGACAAGATCTTTGAGGTAAAACTGACTTTCCAAAGTAGAAATAATAAAGAGCTGTCTTGATTCTATGCATGAATACATACAGTTATAATTACTTATGTAAAATACTGAATACTACCTTGATGATTTTTATATCTTCACAGACTTTAGGTTGTTGCTCATACTGACAATACATGAGATAAGATTACTGAGAAGAGATAGTCTCTTTCCGTCTTAGAAATGGAGATGATGTTTGGAAGACATTCGTGTGCCTAAATAGAGCTTACATTACAATGAGCCAATATTCATTTTCTTGGACTGTAATTAATTATCACACTGAAGTTTAACTCTCTTCTAATCTTTCTTCCCTGTTCATTAGGTTGCGATTTCCACCTCTGTTCTGCTTTCCTTTCTTGACCTGCAGCAGCTGTATAATTAAAGTGGAATTTCTGCTAATTAGTTGTACTGGGGAGCTAGAGGGGACCTGGGGCATCATCTGATCCAATTAGATTCTAACTGCACAAAGACTTGGATCAGAAGATCAGACCGCAGAAACAATCTAAGAATAACTCAAAGACTACTATTTTTAATTTATGTTTTACAGAGGTTTAAGAAGATTGGTTTCGGAGAAGGGCAATTAAGAGTTCACTGATTATACAAATAAAGCAAACTTCCTATCTATGCATGCTCATTATGCTAAAAGTTTATATAATACAATATTAAAGGGTGCATATGCTTTTCCATAAACATACTCATTTCTGGAAAACACACTTGGTTGAAATGAGACCAGCGGGCAGCAAGGGTGAGCAGTTTATCTCCTGCTCTCTGACATCTTCTGATTTTGACACTTCTCTTCTTTCTTATGAAAACTCCGAGCTTTCTTTCTGCAGAGGTCCCTTCTGTGAGAGAGAGAAGAGATCTGGTGAACTCAATCTACTCAAGTGTCACATACTTACAAGGAATTATTCACTAATGAAAAAGATGCCTCTGGATATTGTGACTTTCAAGTGCTGGGAGTGTCCAAAGGCTTTGGGGGTCTAGGAATAGCACAAAGTTAAACAGGCCTGTAGGAGTTAGAATTTGATGACCTGAAGACGCTGTTAACTTCACTTTCCATGTTCTATTGTCTGTGTTTTTGAACTCCCTCCCACCCACCTCTGCTCCATTTCCATGGTCAAGTTCAGCCTTTCACCATGTTTTGCCCAGAGACTGACAATGGCCTTTCATTAGGACTACTTGGGTACAGCCTGGTACCCATCAAATCCACTTCTCCCATTACTCGTAGATTGATCCATGCTGTAGCTTTTCACTTGTTTTTCCGTTATCCTCAATACAAAAGGTCGAGTTCTTTACAGTGTTATTGAAGACCCTCCTAATATCCACCCCAACCCCTGTCTTATTCTTCTGTCTTATCTCCCTCCTTTCTGTTTCCGCAGCTCTCAACTTTTCATGGTCCCTTAACCACATCACAGCATCCTCCATCCCTATGACATTTACATTTTGCTCTTCTGATCTCAAATGTGCTTCTGCTCTAATCCCCTCAATCCTCTTTTATTAATTCCTCATCTTCCTTTAAGATTCAGGAAGGGTTACCCACTTCGGGAATCTAACCATCCACAAGGGCCGCCCTCCAAAAACACGTATCTACACCTCCATCTTCTTTCAGTCATAACCCTTCTCTCGCACCCCATCTCCCCTCACCACACACACTCACACATCCGCCGTCCTCTGCTGTCGTAGAACCTTCTCAATGCTTATCCTATTTGCAGTCAGTGCCGTGTGTTGTAAGTACATGCATGCGAACGTGTCTTCCTCAGGCTCTGTCTTCCTGGAAACTCCCAACATATGTTGGGAATGCACAAATATGATTACAGTTATATAATTTAAGATTCTTTAGGGACCTCCCTCATGACCCAGTGGCTAATACTCTATGCTCCCAAGGCAGGAAGCCTGGGTTCAATCCCTGATTGGGGAACTAGTCCCACATGCCACCAAAAAAAAAAAAAATCCTATGTGCTTGCAACTAAGACCCAATGCAGACAAATAAATAAATAAATAACTCAAAAATATTCGTTGAAATATGGTCTTTTGAAACAGATGGCCGCTAGAAAGCCTTGTAGTCTCACACCTCTGTATTTGTCTGAAGTTATCTTTCTGGTTTTGTGGTACCACACATATATTTAGATGAAGGATGAACAGAACTGAGATTTGGAGGCATTTGCCTCCGTCTGTCCTTCATTTTTTTTATAATCCTAGCTTACATCCATGAACTTGGGCTTGGAATCCTTAATGTCAACTATACAAAGTTATTGTGCCTGTGAATTGTCTCTGTTGTTGTTTGTCAAACTCCTGTCACTGCTTCTGAATTAACCATCTCTGTAAAGAATCTGCCTGCAATGCAGGAGAGGCAGATTCATTCCCTGGGTCAGGAAGATCCCCTGGAGAAGGAAATGGCAACCCACTCCAGTATTCTTGCCTGGGGAATCCTATGGACAGAGGAAACTGGTGGAGTTGCAAAAAGTTGGACATGACTGACCAACTAAACAAGTACAGCAATGTTTCCCCGGTGTGTTTCTGCATTGGTTATGTGGAACAGATCTGAGGACAGGCATTTCATTCAAGTTGGCCTAACTGTGGTATTCCAGGCCTTGGACCACCTGAGCCAATCACATTCCTCCTCCTCTGGGACTGAATCTCCTGTACAGTAAGTCCCCCACACGTGAATGAGTTTCATTCTGAGAGTGCATTCATAAGTCCAGTTTGTTCACAAGTCCAACAAAGTTAGCCTGGGTACCCAATTAACACAACCGGCTATGAAGTACTATACTAAGTTTATAATACTTTTCACACAAATAATATATAAAAACAAACACACAAAATAAAGAAAGCATTATAATCTTACACTACAGTTCCTTGAAAACTACAGTAGAACAGTATAACAAGGCTTCCAAGGCAGGAGAGGCAGGTTCAATCCCTAGGTCGAGAAGATCCCCTAGAGAAGGTAATGGCAACCCACTCCAGCATTCTTGCCTGGAAAGTGCCGAGGACAGAGGAGACTAGAAGGCTACAGTCCGTGGGATTGCAAAGAGTCAGACACAAGTGAGCAACTAACACACAATACAACAGCTCGCATACAGGGGCTGGCATTGAATGAACAAGGCAGGAAGAGTTACAGGTCGAGGCACCTCATGATCCACCCGCATCTTCGAAAGTTCACAACTTGAAGGTTCTTATGTAGTGGATTTACTGTAATGAGACGTGGCTGAAATCAGTTTTCCTCTCATGGCATAAGACTCAAACTGTGTGGAGCTATGCAGAGGCAGCCATCCACATCGAGAGAGAATGACACTGATGCTGTGATGAGAATGTATTGTTTGTGCACGATCTTAAGAGTCATTTAAGTGAGTATGAGGCGAGATTCCTTAAAGAAGCAAAGTGGGACAGCTCTGATCTACCACATTAGGCTGGTGCAGGTGAGATTGTGAACAAGACTTCCAGAGTGGTGAGAGCAGGCAGCTTGTCTTGGGCCTGGGCAGCCCTGAGCTGCGGGAGCTGTGTGCAGATAATAAATGTCAGAACCGAGCAAATCCCTGGCAGGCCTAGAATGGAGAGACCACCCCAGCAAATGGTGCTCAGTCACAGGTTTGTCTCAGCCGAGGATGAGGACTTGCGAGGGTCTGCAAAGAGGACCACAGGTGTTTGGGTGGGCTGAGTGCCTTGTAATGTGTATAGTCTAGCAGTTGACAGAGCCACCTGTGAAAATACTGCATTTGGTGGCACATGGGCTCATGGCCCACTGGTCTATTACGTCATCAAGCTCTGTTAGGTTTAGAAGACAGAAGGTAAGGAAACCTGCGTGCAGTGGCTGTGTCTACTTAAATCTGGCTTATGACTGCATGTCTTATACATTCCTCACTTCAAGACATCTTGATGAAGTGTGTATGGTGTAAGGGGCAACCATCCGCATGGGAAGCGCTCCACACTCTTGTCCCTCATGTACCATTCGATTCAATCCGTCTTCGGGCTTCCCTGGTGGCTGAGACGGTAAAGAATCTGCCTGCAGTGCAGGAGACCCAGGTGCGATCCCCAGGTCAGGAAGATCTCCTGGAAAAGGAAATGGCAACCCACTCCAGTAACCTTGCCTGGGGACAGAGGAGCCTGGCAGGTCACAAAGAGTCGGACATGACTGAAACTAATGCTCAATCAGTCATTTACCAGATATTCCAGGAATCTCTTCTCCCCTCTTCTTTGCTTCCTAAGGAGTCTTTGTTCCTCTTTATCTGTCTATTGTTCATGCGAGTATCTGGCACAGCAGAAAGACTCCATAAACGTGTGGGGAGTGGTTGAAAGAATAAGAGCAAGGCAGTCCACTGCCATATAAACAGCTCTGGGATGAAAATTAGGACTGCTTGGCTTTGTTCCTTACAGCAAAACTAGCTAGAAGGGAGTTTGAATCTCAAGGATCTGATTTTGTCATCTGCAAAAAAGTAAGTTGGTTTTTATTTCACAAAAGCATCCTCTGGGTCAAAAAAACTCTTACATGCAACTAAGAAGTAGTAAGAAATCATTACTATTCTCTTGAGTTGATTGTATTCATTAAAAAAAAAAAAAAGAACAGTTCTCTTTTGCTGAGTATGATCAAATTCTTTATTTTATTGTCTTTAGTCTTCTATGCCTGGAGATATTTGACCTTCAAAATCTCTCTCTTTTTTTAATTAATTTTGATTGGAGTATCATTGCTTTACAATGTTGTGTGAGTTTCTGCTGTATAGCAAAGTGAATCATCCCCTCTTTTTTTGGGTTTCCTTCTCATTTAGATCACCACAGAGCACTGAGTATAGTTACCTTAGCCATACAGTAGGTTTTCATCAAAATCTCTCTTTGTTTACTATCCATAGTGCTTCTAAAATCCTTGGAGGCAGATACCACGTATCTGCACTCAGTTTTACATCCTGGCACCCAGAATAGTGCCCAGCACATGGTGATAACTTATATATATATTTCCTTTTTTGTTTTTTTTTTTTTTTAGAACTCTTGCTTTTAAAAAAAATAAATTTATTTATTTTAATTGGAGGGTAATTACTTTACAATATTGTATTGGTTTTGCCATACATCAGCATGAATCCACCACAGGTATACACGTGTTCCCCATCCTGAACCCCCCTCCCCCCTCCCTCCCCATATATTTCCTGAATAAAGCAATGACTGTTCATTATGTAACAATTGCACTTCGAAATTACATAGGGATTTACCTGGTGCCAGAGTGGATAATAATCGCCCGCCAGTGCAGGGAGAGGGGCTTGATCCCTGGTCTGGGAAGATTCCCCATGCCAGGGGAGCAACTAAGTCTGTGCCACAGCTACTGAGCTCTAGAGCCTGAAAGCAGCAACTATTGGAACCTGCGCTCCTAGAAGCTGAGCTCCGCAACAGGAAGAGCCACCGAAATGAGACCCCACTCACTGCAACTAGAGACAGCCAGGCAAACCAATTAAGATCCAGTGCAGCCAAAATAAATAAACATTTAAAAGTAATACATTAATTGATTTGAAAGAATAGCATCGAAACATGTATATTAACATGTGAAACAGATCACCAGTCCAAGTTTGATGCATGAAACAGGGCACTCAAAGCAGGTGCACTGGGACAACCCAGAGGGAAGGGATGGGGAGGGAGGCGGGAGGGGGGCTCAGGATGGGGGATACATGTACACCCCTGGCTGATTCATGTCAATGAATAGCAAAATCCACTACAATATTGTAAAGTAATTAGCCTCCAATTAAAATAAATTAATCATTTTTTAAGTAATACATTAGAGAAAACATCTCATATCTATAAATAAAATTGCAGGCATGACTGAGGAATAAATAAAACATTTCATGACCATGACTGGAAATTTCAACCAACTTGAAATTCTATTTTTTTCAATTCTATTTTTCCAAATATTATTGCTAAATAAACAATGAAATGAATCACATTTGTGAATATTGCACAAAAGTCTTCTGAAAGCATCTGTAATTATGAATGACTGTATTAAAATTTTGACTTACAGTGTGTTATGCTATGCTGTCTCAGAGCTAGACTGACAGTGAGTCAGATCATGGCATTTGGAATGTACATGGTATACAGAATATGTCAGATAATGTAGTTCTTCACTCACATTCCTATTTTTCTAAGTTAAAGTTAAATCTGTTCATGTGTTCATATGCTCAGTTATGTCTGACTCTTTTGTAATCCCATGGACTCCAGCCCACCAGGCTCCTCTGTCCTTGGGATTCTCCTGGCGAGAATACTGGAGTGGGTTGCCATTTCCTCCTCGGGGAATGTTTCCAGCCTAGGGATCAAACCTGAATCTCCCGCATTGGCAGGCGGATTCTTTACCACTAGTGCCACCTGGGAAGCCCAATATGTTCATATATGATCATATATATGTGGTCAAATAATTAATTGATATTATTATTATTTTATTATGTGGATTTCGTCTTCACTGAACTCAGTTTACAAATGTAACATAGGAATTGGGCACTTGTTCAGAAAATTGGATCAGTGGAGATAAACGCAAACCCAACAATTCCCAAAGGGTACTTTTTGACTTGAGTTATTCTTGCTTTCCTCCTCAATCAAATCAAGAGATCATGCAGGTCACCCTACCATTCATAATACAACCAAGGCCATTTTTTATTCTCATTTTGTATATATTTTTGATGTGTAGTCAATGAAGGGATTCTAAAAGTTTAATTCTACATAAGACAGAAGATGAATAATCTCATTTTAGTGGAAGGGAATGCAGGCTCATGCGTTCCTGGTTCAGGTATCGTTTTATGGAACATTTTCCTAGCGATCTCAGAGTGCCTGTGTGCTCCTAGGAACTGCTATTTGCACATTATGTATTTCTTTTTGTTCACCCAGTGAGCTTATTGTGGCAAAGGAGTAGTATCAGGTAAGATTAGGTCAAGTAGTATATCTCTTTCATACACACACACTTTAAAATAAGAGAGGTTTTAATAAATGTTTTTAAATAGTTTGCTTCTGTCTCATGTAAAGGAAATCTAGAGAGAGGCAATTGGGAGTGCTATAACATCTTTGTGTAGTTATTAGAGATGCCTACTTCATCAAATTCATGCCTCTCCATCTCTAGGTGAACTAGCCTCATGGTCTTACATGGAGACTAGAACTCAGCCAACACACCCACATTGCAGAAAACAAGACAAGGAAGAAGGGGCAAAAAACCCAACCTAGCCATCTCTAAGGAGGTTTCTTGTGTGATTTCACAAAACATGTTACTTACAGCATTTTTCCAGAACTTTACCACATAAAAAGAGTATTTTTAAGAGTATCTGGAAAAAAAAGTATTTACTTTAGCATGTACCCAGTTAATTTACATCAAGAGTTCTTTTACCAAGGAAAATGTAGAGAATAGATATTGAGGTAGACAATTGTCTACCACAGGGACTGAGACAGTAAATGAAGTGAACTGAAACATTTAGGGGAAAAAATTAGTTTCTAATTTTATTATTCTGAGGACAACAGAGAAGTTACCTGTAAAACCCCAAGAAAGAGGATAAGTTGAATGATGTTATCAGAGAGAGGGATTAAAATGGAAAAAGAAAGGTAATGTAAATATCTTTGTCATGTCTGAATTTTACAGGATTTTTTTTTTTTGCAAGTAATATGGACTTATTGGGAAAATCATATGGATTGATGTTTCTGCTCTTCATAAGCATTTTATACATTGAATTGTAACAATATTTAGCAATAACTTCCTGAAATTATAGTCATCTTATTTTACATATATATGTATATGTAGATAAATAGATACAGGTATAGATACATTTAGTTCTGGAGTCCGATTGTTTTTAATAAAAGGGACAGAACTAAATACTTTTCACATTGAAAACCATACTCAGTTGAGCTTGTTTTTCTATTACTCTTCTATACTGATTTATCAAAGCAACAAGAAGGAAAGTGTACATTTTTAAATTAAGCAAGTTTTGCTAAAGTTATATGCCTTACAAACTGTAGCTAGGAGTAAAATAAAATATGAGTTTTGAAGATTTTCAGCATGAAAACGTTGTATTACATATTTTAATGCACCAGCCAAAAGAGTAATTATCAAGCAAATAAATGAGTCAGAAGAAAAGTTTTACCAAGTTTTATCCTTCTCATGTGTGCTTTTTACTTTCAGCCCAGGAGTTGGAATGATTTTTTTTTCATAATTTAATTAATCACTTTGTGCACTAGTTCCCTGGTGGCTCAGTGGTAAAGAATCCGCCTGCCATTGCAGGAGATGCTGGTTTGACCCCTGGGTCAGGAAGATGCCCTAGAGAAAGGAATGGCAACTTGCTCCAATATTCTTGCCTGGGAAATCCCATGGACAGAGAAGCCTTGTGGGCTATAGTCCATATGGTTGCAAAGACTCAGACACGACTTAGTAACTAAAAAACAGAAAGCAAATTAATCATTTATGGATAATTATAAATAAATAGGATTATTTAATATTTCCTTCTTTAATATATAAAATGCTTTTGCTGCATTTATGACTTATTTTTCATTATAATAGGAAATTAGCTCAAGTTCATTCTTTTGAAGTTGTAGTTATTCCAGAAAAATCTCTCCTAAAATTTTTCTCTCTCACTTAACATACTTCTTAAAATCTCTTAGGTTCATTGGAAAAGTTTCTCCTAATAGAAATATTCTATAATTCTGCCTGCATCTTTTACAGGCATCAAATATCTCTGTGGCCTTTTTTTTCTCTCTTTTTTTTTTTTCTATTTAATAGGACGTGACACGAGTTAGTTGGTTTCCCTGGTGGCTCAGATGATGAAGAATCTGCCTGCAATTCAGGAAACCCGGATTTGATCCTTAGTTTGGGAAAACCTGTGGAGATGGGAATGGCAACCCATGCCAGTAATCCTTGCCTGGAGAATTCCATGGTCAGAGGAGGCTGGCGGGCTACAGTCAATAGGATCGCCAAGAGTGGACGCAATTGAGAGACTGGTTGCCCAGTCGTGTCCTGTAGCCAGCATTGCATGGAACCCGAGTTGCCCGCTCTGCAAGCAGATTCTTTACCGTCTGAGCTACCAGGGAAGTGAAAGTGAAGGTGAAAGTCAGTCGGTACTGTCCGACTCTTTGTGACCCCATGGACTACAGTCCATGGAATTCTCCAGGCCAGAATACTGGAGTGGGTAGCCTTTCCCCTCTCCAGGGGATCTACCCAATCCAGGGATCGAACCCAGGTCTCCTGCATTGAAGGCGAATTCTTTACCAGCTGAGCCACCGGGGAAGCCCAAGAATACTAGAATGGGTAGCCTATCCATTCTCCAGCAGATCTTCCCGACCCAGGAATTGAACCAGGGTCTCTTGCATCGCAGGCCGATTCTTTACCAACTGAGCTATCAGGAAAGCCCCAAGTCACCAGGGAAGCCCCTATTTAATAGGAACTGATGTAATTATATTATTGCGTGGAATATTCATAAGTCTTTTATATTATGCTATTTTAGAAAATGAATTTATGAATTGGTCATGTCAGAGAAAGAAGAGAAATAATCTAATGGCGTTCTTTTCATATTTACTATTTGCCTTAAACATTAATGAAGATGATTCAGAGTTACTCACTCAGTTGTTTCTGACTGTTTGCAACCCCATGGACTATAGCCCATCAGGCTCCTCTGTCCATGGGATTCTCCAGGCAAGAATGCTGGAGTGGGTTGCCATTTCCTTTTCCAGGGGATCTTCCCGACCCAGGTATCGAACCTTGGGTCTCCCGCATTGCAGGCACATTCTTTACCATCTGAGCCAAAACCACATCAAGATATGTGTATTTTTAAGTTGCTGTATAGTGGTTCTGAGGTTTCAGTGTGTTGTAAATATTATTGTAACAATCGCAACATTATCAGTATCCTTTTTACTTATGAAAAGCTATTTGTGGAATAAAATATATTAATTCTGAGCCTTGTTATAAACTCCCGTCTCCCAGTACATCAGAGCCACTACATTTAATATCTTGATTATAAAGTCTCATTTTGGTACACATTTCAATCAATAATTTTCTTCAGAAATTTTCCATTGTCGGCAAAGGGTCAAAAATCATCCATGGAGCTAAACAATACACACTGATACTTACATGCATCTGCAAAGATTTTTGGAGAACAGAGAAGAAAGCTTGTGGGATGTCTTTCCTCTTGACAACAACCAATTCTCATATTAACTGGGAGGATCCTACAATTCTGTTTAATTCTGGCACACACCACCCAGCCGTCTCATCAGACTGACCTCCTTGCAGATGTCAGTCGAAAATGTTGAGTTCCCCAGGTTACTCACACTTCTGCCCAACTTGACTACAAAGTCAGGGATCCCCACAGCCCCCTCCTTCAGATCTGACTATTAGAACAACTCATAGGACTTAGGAAAATGCTTTACTTGTCTTTTATTACCAATTGATTATCAAGGATACAACTCATGAACAGTCAAAGGGCAGGAATGTGATGTACAGAGCAAAGCACTGGGAGAGGGGAAGTGGACTCACAGAGCTGCTGTGCCCTCTCCAGGCCCACCACCATCCCAGCACCACGATGTGTTCACCAACCTGGAAGCTCTCTGAACCCCCATAAAAAAGAAGATTTTAATGGAGGTTCCTTTTGTGGGCACGATTGATGACATTGTCGTTGTTCAGCCACTCAGTCCTATCAGACTCTTTGCAATCTCATGGACTGCATGAAGCACACCAGGCTTCCCTGTCCTTCACTGTCGCCTAGAGTTTGCTCAAACCCATTTCCATTGAGTCAATGATGCCATCCAATGGTCTCATCCTCTGTCCCCTTCTCCTCTTGCCCTCAGTCTTTCACAGCATCAGGGTCTTTTCAATGTGTCAGCTCTTTGAATCAGGTGGCCAAAGTATTGGAGCTTCAGCTTCAGCACCAGTCCTTCCATTGAATATTGACGGTTGCTTTCCTTTAAGATAGACTGGTTTGATCTCCTTGCAGTCCAAGGACTCTCAAGGGTCTTCTCCAGTCATTTGTAGAGACATGGATGGACCTACAGAGTGTCATACAGAGTGAAGTCAGTCAGAAAAGCAAATGTTGGGTACTATGCATATATTGGAGAAGGCAATGGCACCCTACTCCAGTACTCTTGCCTGGAAAATCCCATGGATGGAGGAGCCTGGTAGGCTGCAGTCCATGCTAAGGGTCAGACACGACTGAGCAACTTCCCTTTCACTTTTCACTTCCATGCATCGGAGAAGGAAATGGCAACCCACTCCAGTGTTCTTGCCTGGAGAATCCCAGGGATTGGGGAGCCTGGTGTGCTGCCGTCTATGGGGTCACACAGAGTTGGACACGACTGAAGTGACTTAGCATAGCAATGCATATATGTGGAATCTAGAAAATGGTATAGATGATCCTATTTGAAAAAGAGAGATAGAGACACAGACATGGAGAACAAGCATATAGGTACCAAGAGGGAAAGAGAGGGTGGAATTGAGAGACTGGGATCAACACATACACACTATTGATACTAATTTAAAAATAGATAACTGATGAACATACTGTATAGCACAGGGAACTCGACTTAGTTCACTGTGGTGACCTGGACTAAGTCCAAAAGGGAGGGGATATATGTATAGCTGATTAATTTTCTTTACAGAAGAAATTAACACAACATTGTAAAGCAGCTATGCTCCAATAAAAAAATAATTCAAAAAGGAAAAAAACATTATTTACCACTGGTGATTAACTCAATCTCTAGCCTCTCATCCCTTCTCTGGAGGTCAGAAGTGGGACTGAAAGTTCCAACCCTCTAATTATGCTTTGGTCTTTCTGGAGACCAGACCCCCTGTTTAAGGTTTCTAGGGGCCACCAGCCATCTCTTTAGCATACAAAAGACACTTTAGTCACTTCAGAGATTCTAAAGGTTTTAAAAACTGTGTCAAGAGCCTGGGACAAAGACCAAATATTTATTTTTTATTTGTTACTCCACAGTGTTAGTCGTCACCACTCACGCTGTGTGGTGAAATGAGGCTTCCCTGGTGGCTCAGACAGTAAAGAATCTCCTGTAACCGGAAAGACTCAGGTTCAATCCCTGGGTTGGGAAGATCCCCTGGAGAAGGGAATGGCAACCCAGTCCAATATTCTTGCCTGGAGAATTCCATGGACAGAGGAGCCTGGTNTTCTATAATTCTGCCTGCATCTTTTACAGGCATCAAATATCTCTGTGGCCTTTTTTTTCTCTCTTTTTTTTTTTTCTATTTAATAGGACGTGACACGAGTTAGTTGGTTTCCCTGGTGGCTCAGATGATGAAGAATCTGCCTGCAATTCAGGAAACCCGGATTTGATCCTTAGTTTGGGAAAACCTGTGGAGATGGGAATGGCAACCCATGCCAGTAATCCTTGCCTGGAGAATTCCATGGTCAGAGGAGGCTGGCGGGCTACAGTCAATAGGATCGCCAAGAGTGGACGCAATTGAGAGACTGGTTGCCCAGTCGTGTCCTGTAGCCAGCATTGCATGGAACCCGAGTTGCCCGCTCTGCAAGCAGATTCTTTACCGTCTGAGCTACCAGGGAAGTGAAAGTGAAGGTGAAAGTCAGTCGGTACTGTCCGACTCTTTGTGACCCCATGGACTACAGTCCATGGAATTCTCCAGGCCAGAATACTGGAGTGGGTAGCCTTTCCCCTCTCCAGGGGATCTACCCAATCCAGGGATCGAACCCAGGTCTCCTGCATTGAAGGCGAATTCTTTACCAGCTGAGCCACCGGGGAAGCCCAAGAATACTAGAATGGGTAGCCTATCCATTCTCCAGCAGATCTTCCCGACCCAGGAATTGAACCAGGGTCTCTTGCATCGCAGGCCGATTCTTTACCAACTGAGCTATCAGGAAAGCCCCAAGTCACCAGGGAAGCCCCTATTTAATAGGAACTGATGTAATTATATTATTGCGTGGAATATTCATAAGTCTTTTATATTATGCTATTTTAGAAAATGAATTTATGAATTGGTCATGTCAGAGAAAGAAGAGAAATAATCTAATGGCGTTCTTTTCATATTTACTATTTGCCTTAAACATTAATGAAGATGATTCAGAGTTACTCACTCAGTTGTTTCTGACTGTTTGCAACCCCATGGACTATAGCCCATCAGGCTCCTCTGTCCATGGGATTCTCCAGGCAAGAATGCTGGAGTGGGTTGCCATTTCCTTTTCCAGGGGATCTTCCCGACCCAGGTATCGAACCTTGGGTCTCCCGCATTGCAGGCACATTCTTTACCATCTGAGCCAAAACCACATCAAGATATGTGTATTTTTAAGTTGCTGTATAGTGGTTCTGAGGTTTCAGTGTGTTGTAAATATTATTGTAACAATCGCAACATTATCAGTATCCTTTTTACTTATGAAAAGCTATTTGTGGAATAAAATATATTAATTCTGAGCCTTGTTATAAACTCCCGTCTCCCAGTACATCAGAGCCACTACATTTAATATCTTGATTATAAAGTCTCATTTTGGTACACATTTCAATCAATAATTTTCTTCAGAAATTTTCCATTGTCGGCAAAGGGTCAAAAATCATCCATGGAGCTAAACAATACACACTGATACTTACATGCATCTGCAAAGATTTTTGGAGAACAGAGAAGAAAGCTTGTGGGATGTCTTTCCTCTTGACAACAACCAATTCTCATATTAACTGGGAGGATCCTACAATTCTGTTTAATTCTGGCACACACCACCCAGCCGTCTCATCAGACTGACCTCCTTGCAGATGTCAGTCGAAAATGTTGAGTTCCCCAGGTTACTCACACTTCTGCCCAACTTGACTACAAAGTCAGGGATCCCCACAGCCCCCTCCTTCAGATCTGACTATTAGAACAACTCATAGGACTTAGGAAAATGCTTTACTTGTCTTTTATTACCAATTGATTATCAAGGATACAACTCATGAACAGTCAAAGGGCAGGAATGTGATGTACAGAGCAAAGCACTGGGAGAGGGGAAGTGGACTCACAGAGCTGCTGTGCCCTCTCCAGGCCCACCACCATCCCAGCACCACGATGTGTTCACCAACCTGGAAGCTCTCTGAACCCCCATAAAAAAGAAGATTTTAATGGAGGTTCCTTTTGTGGGCACGATTGATGACATTGTCGTTGTTCAGCCACTCAGTCCTATCAGACTCTTTGCAATCTCATGGACTGCATGAAGCACACCAGGCTTCCCTGTCCTTCACTGTCGCCTAGAGTTTGCTCAAACCCATTTCCATTGAGTCAATGATGCCATCCAATGGTCTCATCCTCTGTCCCCTTCTCCTCTTGCCCTCAGTCTTTCACAGCATCAGGGTCTTTTCAATGTGTCAGCTCTTTGAATCAGGTGGCCAAAGTATTGGAGCTTCAGCTTCAGCACCAGTCCTTCCATTGAATATTGACGGTTGCTTTCCTTTAAGATAGACTGGTTTGATCTCCTTGCAGTCCAAGGACTCTCAAGGGTCTTCTCCAGTCATTTGTAGAGACATGGATGGACCTACAGAGTGTCATACAGAGTGAAGTCAGTCAGAAAAGCAAATGTTGGGTACTATGCATATATTGGAGAAGGCAATGGCACCCTACTCCAGTACTCTTGCCTGGAAAATCCCATGGATGGAGGAGCCTGGTAGGCTGCAGTCCATGCTAAGGGTCAGACACGACTGAGCAACTTCCCTTTCACTTTTCACTTCCATGCATCGGAGAAGGAAATGGCAACCCACTCCAGTGTTCTTGCCTGGAGAATCCCAGGGATTGGGGAGCCTGGTGTGCTGCCGTCTATGGGGTCACACAGAGTTGGACACGACTGAAGTGACTTAGCATAGCAATGCATATATGTGGAATCTAGAAAATGGTATAGATGATCCTATTTGAAAAAGAGAGATAGAGACACAGACATGGAGAACAAGCATATAGGTACCAAGAGGGAAAGAGAGGGTGGAATTGAGAGACTGGGATCAACACATACACACTATTGATACTAATTTAAAAATAGATAACTGATGAACATACTGTATAGCACAGGGAACTCGACTTAGTTCACTGTGGTGACCTGGACTAAGTCCAAAAGGGAGGGGATATATGTATAGCTGATTAATTTTCTTTACAGAAGAAATTAACACAACATTGTAAAGCAGCTATGCTCCAATAAAAAAATAATTCAAAAAGGAAAAAAACATTATTTACCACTGGTGATTAACTCAATCTCTAGCCTCTCATCCCTTCTCTGGAGGTCAGAAGTGGGACTGAAAGTTCCAACCCTCTAATTATGCTTTGGTCTTTCTGGAGACCAGACCCCCTGTTTAAGGTTTCTAGGGGCCACCAGCCATCTCTTTAGCATACAAAAGACACTTTAGTCACTTCAGAGATTCTAAAGGTTTTAAAAACTGTGTCAAGAGCCTGGGACAAAGACCAAATATTTATTTTTTATTTGTTACTCCACAGTGTTAGTCGTCACCACTCACGCTGTGTGGTGAAATGAGGCTTCCCTGGTGGCTCAGACAGTAAAGAATCTCCTGTAACCGGAAAGACTCAGGTTCAATCCCTGGGTTGGGAAGATCCCCTGGAGAAGGGAATGGCAACCCAGTCCAATATTCTTGCCTGGAGAATTCCATGGACAGAGGAGCCTGGTGGGCTACAGTACATGGGGTCGCAGAGTCTAACACTTTCACTTTTCAGTACAAATTATCTTGTCTATCTTAGTGCTTGCTTTGCTACCATTTTGTTACTGGTATGTTTCAGAAAACATCATCTAGGGAAAGGCAGCATTAATTTATTCACAAGTGAATTAAATCAGAGCTCAGTACACTTATTCTATAAAGCACAGGATGGTAAATATTTTAGGTTTTGTGCCCCTGTGATCTCTGTCACAACTGCTCTGCTTTGCCATTCTAGCATCAAAACAGACAAACAACAGGTCAACAAATGATTTGGCTTTGTTCCAATCAAACTTAATTTCTTGAAACAACCAGTGGGCCCCATTTGGTCCATGGCCATAGTTCACCTTCCTTTAGACTAAATTGAGTAAAAAAAGTCATTCGCTATAATAAATAACTATAATGGATGTTTAAAAGAAGAATTTGTTTACAAACCTTTGATATTTTGCCTGGTGAACTATATGCTTTTATTTAGTACCGAGCTCGTGTGAAACTATGAAAAGCGCGAAAGCATAATTACTTGTGAAACTGTAGAATTCATAAAAGGTGTTGCAGTAGTCCCTTGAAAATAGAAAATTCTCTTTGCATATATAAACATTTACATGAATTATGCTTTATAATCCAAAAAGTCGTCAATTAAAATTAAAAAGAACAACACCAAAAAGAAGTTATATTTCTTTCTTTTCCCAAGAAAAATGCCCTTTTGGGTCTGATCTGAATAAGGGATTAACAGGTTAGGAAATACTTTCATTACAGAAGAAGAATTTTGTGGATTAGTCCCTAATAGTTTAACAAGTGTGGGTAAGGTTAGGGGCTTCCCTTATGGCTTAGCAGGTAAAGAGACACAAGAGGACAAGGGTTTGACCCCTGGGTCAGGAAGATCCCCTGGAGGAAGAAATGGCAACCCATTCCAGCATTCTTGCGTGGAGAATCCCATGGAAAGAGGAGACTTGGAATGCTGCAGTCAAAGGATTGAAAAGAGTCAGACGTGACTGAGTGACCAAGTGCAAAAGTTTAGCTTAATTCAAGATTTTGGACCAGTTTTAATATGTATAGGAAAAGCTCAAAATCATAGGATATAAAATGACACAGTTTTTCCCTAAAAACCCAAGTAATATTGAAAACTATGTTTTTAAGGATATTCATCCATTTTTAATCTCTTCCATAAGGTTGTTTTTATATTGTACTTTAAAAAATTACTTTTCAGTTTTAGACAATGCCATATATTGCAATATTTTGGTTTTTTAGAGTAGATGCGCATTTCTTTATTCCTCCCTCTGAGTACTTTAAAACCCTTGATGTCACATATAAAACAAACAAAATTCTGGAAGGTGAAGAAAAGAAGGCAGGGCAGCCAGGAACCCCATGGGCTGAAGACCAAGACAATAGTGAGCCCCCAGGGTTTTCTTTTCGCCTCATTTCTCCCAGGTTTCTAGGTAAACAAACTGACAACCCATAAATACTAATGAAAGCAGATAATAAAAACCCCAACAAAAGCCTGATCTCTTCAGTCAGAGGACCCAGAAAGAAACAGTCTAGCAAAATAGAAAATTCTTAGTAACAACTGGACTAATTTAACTATAGCCAAACACCATAAGGGAAAAAAAAAAAAAAACAACATCCACTCCACCCAAGTGCCTATCAGGAAAGGTCAAGTGTGAAGTCTAGACAGAACAGAAAAGCTGCAAAATGTATGGAGCAAAACGCAGAAAAGAGAAACACAGAAACCCAAAATTATAGCTGGAAACTTCAACTTCCTTCACCAACAATTAGTAGAACTAGACAGAAACAAGGAGGTAGAATTGATTAACAAGGACATAGAAGAACTGAACAATATCATCAACCAACAAAACCTAATCAACATTTATAAAACACCCAAACCCAGCAACAAGAAAATATACAGAGCCCAAAAACACACCCAAAGAGCAAGGCCAACTGATTTTTGACAAAGGTGCAAAAGCAGTACAATGGAAGAAGGATAGTGTCTTCAATAAATGGTGCCAGAGTAGTTGGATATCAACGTGCAAAATAAATGAAGCTCAACCTAAATCTGATACCATGTACAAAATTAAGTCAAAATAGATCATAGATTTACACATCAAACATAAAACTATGATGAAACCTAAGAGAAAATCTTCAGAAACTAGGGCTTGAAGAAGAGTTCTTAGACATGACAATAAAACATAAAACACAGTTCATGAAAGAAAAAAATTGATAAATTGCACTTCATTAAAATGAAAAACTTTCACTTTTGCCAAAGACTCTACAAAGAGGATGAAAACACAAGCTGCAAGCTGGGAGAAAATACTTACAATTTACTTATCCGAGAAGGGACTCATATCCAGAATATCCAAAGAACTCTCAAAAATGCAACAGTAAAAACACAAACAATCCAATAAGAACATGAACAAAAGATAGGAACCATTTCACTGAAGAAGATATAGAAATGGCAAATCTGTTCATTAAAAAATGTTCAGCACCATTAACTAAAGGGAAATGTAAATTAAGGTCACAGTGAGGTTCCACTGCACACCTGTTAAAATAGATAAAATAAAAAATACGGTCAATGTCAAATGCTGGCAAGGATGTATAGAAACTGGATCTCTTCTACACTGCTAGTGGGAATGTAAAATAGTACTGTCACTCTGGAAAATAGTTTGGCAGTTTCTTTTAAAATAGAATATATGCTTGTATATCCTAGCAGTCCTACTTGTGAGCATTTATTCTGGAGAAATGAATACTTATGTCCACATAAAAACCAGTACGTAATTGTTCATAGCAGTTTTACAAATGGAAAAGGCAAAACTAGAAATAACCAAACTGTCCTATAATAAGTAATGGCTTAATGAACTGGCTTATAGGTATACTATGGAATATTACATAGTAATAAAAAGGAATGTATTGCTATACATGAAAGTCAAAATGTCTTCCAAGGACATCATGCTGAGTGAAGAAAAGACCATTTTAGAAAGTTACATGCTATGTGATTCCATTTGTATAACACTCTTGAAATGGCAAAATTATAGAAATAGAGAACAGATTAGTGGTAGGGGTTACTGATGGTGGTAGGTGTGTGTATGCCTATGAAGAAGGAGCACAAGGAAATATTTTGTGGTAATGGAAGTGTACCTTGCTTACTGAATTGGTTGCATAAATCTATGCATGTATTAAAATGATATAGAACCAACCATGAAAGTGAAAGTCACTCAGTCATGTTCACCTCTTTGTGATCCCATGGATTATACAGTCCATGGAATTCACCAGGCCAGAATACTGGAGCGGGTAGCTGTTCCCTTCTCTAGGGGTTCTTTCCAACCCAGGGATCTAATCCAGGTCTCCTGCATTGCAGGTGGATTCTTTACCAGCTGAGCCACCAGGGAAGCCCAAGAGGACTGGAGTGGGTAGCCTATCCCTTCTCAAGGGAATCTTCCCAAACCAGGAATTGAACCAGGATCTCCTGTATTGCAGGCAGATTCTTTACCAGCTGAGCTACCAGGGAAGCCCTACCACACACTTTACACCAATTGTAATTTTCTAGTTTTAATGTTGTACTTTGGCCATCTAGGGCTTCCCTGGTGCCTCAGAGGGTAAAGAATCCACCTGCAGTGCTGGAGACTTGAGTTCAATCCCTGGGTTGGGAAGAACCCCTGGAGAAGGGAATGGTGACCCACTCCAGTATTATTTCCTGGTGAATTCCATGGATAGAAAAGCCTGGCAGACTACACGACTAAGCAACTTGAACTTTTCACTTTGACGACCTAAGATGTAATCTTTGGGGAAAACTAGGTGAAAGATATGCATGACCTCTCTGCATGACTTTTGTAACTTCCTGGGAATCTATAATCATTTCAAATTAGAGGTTTAGAAAAGAAAAAATATGCAAACCCTGTAATGCTTTCTTTCAAAAAAATACATTCCCTAAATTTTTTCAAGGATTTTATGATGTCAAATTTCTCAACTAATAAACTCTCTTTCCAACAGATGACTAAACCAAATATTTTATATACTGGAAGGTTACTGGTTTTTTTAAATTAATAACTGAGTAAATAATGCTATAAAGTTTATGCCTGCCATGTTTTAAATAACTAATTTATAATTGCTAATGGATATCAAAGTATCAAGGACATGAAAATCATGATTTAATAAAAAAATCTCTTAACACATTAATTGCAACCTCATTATTGACCTTAAGAGCAGACACTTTTGCTGGAGCTGCTGACAAGAAAAT
Source organism: Neotragus moschatus (assembly GCA_006410615.1). Classification (NCBI taxonomy): domain Eukaryota; kingdom Metazoa; phylum Chordata; class Mammalia; order Artiodactyla; family Bovidae; genus Neotragus; species Neotragus moschatus. The sequence goes on from SJYA01000280.1 coordinate 2,777,428, forward strand.
AAAATGTGACTGATTTTCTACTTTTTTTCTATTTAAAGAGGAATTAATGAATATAAATATGCCTTGATTTGATGTCTTAGCTTCCATAGCACACACTTTAGAAACTCTACGCCTAAATAATTGGGCCATTGATTATTCCTGGGACATGAATTAAGCCCTCCAATTTAATCTTATTTAGACCTAAAAATTACAATGAAAAAGAGGTTTCCAGATCATTTTTTTTAATTTCATGTTATCTCCTTTGATAAATCTTTTTCCTCAAAAGGATTTATTTACTGAACTGCTAGACTCTGTTATTCTTTAGTTGCTAATAGCCCATCCAAATATCTCATGTTCTACTTTCATAATTTACTAACAAAGTTAAAATTATGTAAGAATAGTTTAAAGGAGTCTATTGGAATGCATAATGGAGTATTGTTTGTTTTTTTTAAGTGAGTGGGGGAAAGTCATAAAAAGATTTCTACTGCAAAGCATGCATACAGATAAGTCCACAGTTCCTTATCAGCAATTCTGAAATCTTAAAAAAAATAAACCTGAAAAGTAAAAGTTTTATACAATACAACTGGTGGCAAGCCTGGACCTGAATGAACCTGGGATTTTTTTATAGTTTCCATGTAATCCAAGCATTAATATTCAGAAATGTTCATGTGTTATGCCCCAGATGCTGACTGTGGGAGTATCATACAATATACAGTATATGTATATTCCTTCCAAAATCTGAACATTCCTGGCTTATGAATGCATCTAGTAATAAGGACTTGGGATGGGAGATCATGGACCTGTCCTAGAAAAGTACAGGATAGCTGTTTATATAGCACTTGAGAATAGGACTTTATTGATGTGACCAATGAGTCCAGGAGCACAATTATTTCATGACATTGAATTCGAGAGGAGAGTCAGAAAAGCACCAAGCTGACCTTTATTTCATTAGTAAGCAAACTGGGGCATTGAGCAGCTTGCCCAAGGTTACCCAAGGCTACAGTTGGAACCACAGCAGTCTGGCTTTAGAAGTCATGCTTTTAAAACACAAGATTTTGTTACTGAAGACTTATCCTGAAAGCCTTCCCCGTCACAGCAGAATGAGACCGAGTCTCTGAGATGAAAGCCTGAGGATTTTTTTAAAGTTCATACTCTTATGGATAAAACTGTAGGCTCCAGGAAACTGGCAGCCAGCCCAGTTCATGTTCCCCAAGTATGAAACTGGAGGATCCCTTTAAAGAGTAAAATCTACAAACCAAAAGAAAAACAAAACATGAGAACTGACCTCAGTTGATCCCCTACTGTGGGGTTCATCTGTCCAGTACTGACTTTGCACGCTGAACTTCCAACCCACAAATTTTAACATAGGAGTAGATTCAGGAATCATTGAGCAACCTCTGGCAGATATTGGAGGACAGAAGAGCCTGGCGTGCGGCAGTCCACGGGGTTCCAGAAAGTCAGGCACAACTTAGTGACTTAACAACAACCACAGCAGACATTTAAGGAAAATGTCAAACACAAACAGATCAAAGTAAACAATCAACAAAAAGGAGCCTAGACAGGACAGAGGAAATAGGAAAAAATAGTCTCAAAGAATATATTATCATGAGTACATTAGAGATTAATAGAAGACATTGCATCCATAAAAGCAAAAAAGGACACTATGAAAAAAGGAAAGTGAAATAAAGGATAAGATAGAGTACCTGGAAAAGAAAAATACGATTGCTGAAATTCTAGAATTCAGTAAGATTTTAGAAGATAAAGTCAATGAAATTCCCCACAAAGTAGTCCAAGAAAATAGGGATAAGAAAAATTAGAGAAGTTATCCAGGAGACTAAGAGGCTTATTTCAGAATAGGTGTCCAGAAAGAGAAGCAGAGAAAATGCTAGAAAGGAAATTATTAATTCATGGAATGGTTTCAAGAACTGAAAAACTTGAGTTTTTTTTTTTAACATTATTCTTAAGAACGTTTCTAAAAGGGCACTTGTCCTATAGTCATGGAACTATATTTGAAAGGCTGAGGAATCTCTATAAGTCTTTTAAAGAAATGTAATTTTGCTTTTTTTTTTTTTAGGGGCACAGCAATTGCTGGCATAGTATTTGGAATCGTGTTCATCATGGGGGTCATTGCTGGAATCGCCATATGTATCTGCATGTGCATGAAAAACAACCGTGGGACCCGGGTGGGGGTCATCAGGACCACCCACATCAATGCCATCTCCTCTTACCCTGGTAAGCAGTACTGCTTACTCATTCTGCAGGAGTCAAATTTGTTAGTTATGCTCTGGTTGAAGAATCATTAACGATTCTCACTGGAATAATCCCCAAGTATGTAGGATGTTTCTGAGTTAAATGTAGATTGAAGCTCTAACTCTCCGTGGAGGTTACTTAGATCTGCATTATAATATCTACCTCCTATTTGAAGATATTCATATGTTCAATGATTGTCTTGTTGACTACAATTGCTAACTTGCCGTGGTTAAGAGAAATAGACAATTCACACCTACTGTGTCTATCTACCAGTGAGTAAGTATTGAAGAAAGTTTTTATGTGTCCTCTTTATGCAAGAAAATGGTTTTAACAGAACACTAAATTTATCAGCAAAGAGAAAACATAATTTTTAGTAATTTGACAAGTATTTGTTGAGAATCTTCCAGAAATTCCACATATAAATATATTGTACACATATGAATCCATAAACAAAGTGCTGTGTTTTGCTTTGATTTTTAAGTCAATATAGTATTTTTAAGTCTATATGTAGATAGCTCAGCTGGTAAAGAATCTGCCTGCAATGTAGGAGACCCCAGTTTGATCCCTGAGTCAGGAGGATCCCCTGGAGAAGGAATAGGCTACCCACTCCAGTATTCTTGGGCTTCCCTTATGGCTCAGCTCATAAGGAATCTGCCTGCAGTGTGGGAGACCTGGGTTCCATCCCTGGGTTGGGAAGATCCCCTGGAGAAGGGAAAGGCTTCCCACTCCAGTATTCTTGCCTGGAGAATTCCATGGACAGAGGAGACTGACGGGCCCCAGTCCATGGCGCTGCAAAGAGTCAAACATAACTGAGTGACTTTCACTTAAATATATATACATATATATATTTAGACATATATATGTATACACACACACATATATATTTAGACATACATATGTATACACACACATATGTATTTAGACAAATATATATATATATATATACACACACACACACATACACATATAGGGATTCCCTAGTGGCTTAGATGGTAAAGAATCTGCCCTCAATGTGGGAGACCTGGGTTCAATCCCTGGGTCAGGAAGATCCCCTGGAGAAGGAAATGGCAACCCACTCCAGTATTCTTGCCTGGAAAATCCCATGAATGGAGGAGCCTGGTGGGCTACAGTCCATGAGGTCTGAAAGAGTCTGACATGACTGAGCGACTTCACTTTCACTTTTCATACACTCATGTCCTATCTCTACCCCTTACAGCAAAGGAAGAAGGTAGTTTTACGTCTGGTCTGCCCTGTGTATCAATTCCCTAATAATGCCTCTCCTTTCTTAATCTGTTACCTATCACAGTCACCTTGAGGGAGCAAGTTTCAGATGAACGTCAGCATGATCGTTTCCTCTCTCATCTTTTGTTAGTTCTCCCCCTTCTCCAATATCTCCGTGTTAGAGTGCCTCAAGTGTCTCTCTTGTGTCTTCTATCCTGTATCCAGATTTACTTCTTTAGTTGTTTCAATTGGCTTCATGGCATTAAGGATCATTTATATGTTAAATGCCTCCCAGAGTTATGTATCTCCATTCTAAACCACCTGCCTGAATTTCACACTCATTTGATCCCACTGACTGTTGAACCTATCTATCCACTTGGATGTCTAACAGATAGATCTCTGCATGTCTGAATCTGTACTTCTGAACATCCCCCCAGAGACTCCTCCACTCACCCTTTACCATCTTAACTGGTGGCGTCACCAGCCGTCCAGTAGTTCAGGCCAAAAACCTTGGTGTCATCCTCGACTCCTGTCTTTCCCTGACATCTGCATGCTGTCTACCAGGAAAACTTTTCAGCTCCACCTTCAGAATGCAAACAGTATGTATGCCCACTTCTCACCATTCCTTCTCTGGTGGGAGCCACCATCAACTCTCATCTCCATGACTGTGCTATCCTAGCTGCTCTCCCAGCAGCCATTCGAGCCCCCCTAGGGGTCTATTCTAAACACAGTGGCAGACTGAACCCATTTAAGATGATTAAATGTCAGATCATATCACTTCTCTGCTCAGAATCTTTCAGTGGCTCCCCATGTTCCCAGAGGAAGAGTCAAAGTCAGTGGTTTCTCATTTTATCCAAAAAGTCGATTCTTTACCAGGGCCCTCAAGGCAGTGTCTGAACTGGCTCCTCTTTTATTTCTCTGACTTCACTTCCTTCTCCCTCTCGCCACCTGGCTCCACTCACACTTTTTCTTGCTATTCTGTGAACACACGCGGCACATTCTTATCTTAGGATTGAACTTACTTAATTCAGTTCAGTTCCTCAGTCATGCCCAACTCTGCGATCCCATGGACTGCAGCACGCCAGGCCTCCCTGTCCATAACCAACCCCCAGAGTTTACTCAAACTCGTGTCTGTTGAGTCGGTGATGCCATCCAGCCATCTCATCCTCTGTCGTCCCCTTCTCCTCCCACCTTCAATCTTTCCCAGCATCAGGTCTTTTCAAATGAGTCAGTTCTTCACATCAGGTGGCCAAAGTATTGGACCTTCAGCATCAGTCCTTCCAATGAATATTCAGGACTGATTTCCTTTAGGATGGACTGGTTGGATCTCCTTGCAGTCCAAGGGACCCTTAAGAGTCTTCTCCAGCACCACAGTTCAAAAGCATCAATGCTTTACTTAATTCAAGTCTTTGTTAAAGGTCATTTTATGAATGAGGTCTTCCTCAGTCACCTTCCTTAAGATTGTAAGGTGTCTCACCTCCCACATGAGCCCATCCTTTTACTCTACTCCTGTCCAGAGGGCTTCATTTAACCTTCTAAGATGGCATATGGTTCACCTAATGGTTCTGTTTATTATTTATTGTTCATCCCCTCTTTCTAGAACATTAGCTCCATGAGGCAGGCATTGTTGTCAATTTTATTTACGTCTCAATCCCAAGCATACAAGACCAGAACTGGCATGTAACAGGCACTCAATAGATATGGCTGAATGAATGAATATCATGACCAAATCTGATTTAATTGTATTAATACCTAAACAATTAACCTTAAATTCCACCCTGGAATATACTATACCTTTTACTCACTACAAAAGCAATTTGCAGCTCTGAAACTTTACAATTTACTAAGATTATGGTTAGGGTCAATATGACAATGTTAAGACTATGGTATAAGAAAAAAATAGGGGGGATTTTTTTTTCAAATCTCCCCATTTTTACTGGTCAACCCATAACCCAAAAGAAGAGGAGAGTCTGACAGAGACATTAAACCAAGAGAAGATGAGGAGAAACACCCTGTAGATAATATTCCAGATTCACTTTCCTTGATTAAAAAAAAAAGTGTCATTAAAATTAATTTTTAAAACATTTAAAAATATCCTTTATAAAAGTAGACTAGAAAAAGTAAAATATTTTAATGTGATGTTTTGCATTCTTGGGTCTGAGATTTCTCTTCCACCAATGGAAATGTGTTTTTAAACACTTTATTCTAGTGGCATTATTTATACGGGCCGATCACAGCACCATGTTGCCTTTTCAGTAAATGCGTTGTTCTGGGAACTGAATAATGCAGAAAACATAATAAGCCTTATGGTAGATGCATTTTCACTGTAAAAAGACTAGGCCTTCAAAAACATAATTTGCTTGATTACTTCTCATTTCCTTCATAAAGTCACTAATTAAGCTTTCACTTAAAGGATCCGGAAACAACACAGAGTAGTATTGAATGCTTTTCAAAAATCTCTCATTCAGTGGATATATAAAATGATTTCACCCACAGTAATTAATTAACCCCGTGGTAGTTGAATAACCACTCAAGTTATGACATAGTCCTACAGCTGGGAGGCCCCATAAATGAGTAGAAAATAATTTAGTCAAGATTAGTCTGTCTCTTGTTGAAAGTACTTAGTGGGGAACCCTACAGTGAACATTACTACTCTGCACTGGGAGGAGATTACCAAGGAAAGGTGATCTGCCACATCCAACCCTTCGTTGCACAGTGACCTTTTGCAATAGTTTTGTATTCCTGCCACCTTGAGTATCCTGAGCCTTGTTTAATTACAACTATTTTAAAAACCATCAGTGTGAAAATAAGAATTATTTACCAAGCCTTAAATTTCCACGACTTTTCCAAACCTCAGTATAAAAAAAAGAAAGTGACTATGTTAACCTCCTTTTAAAAAGGAGGTTTGGATAATACATATATGAAAGGAAATAATATGGATAAAACACAAGAAAAAGGCTTGCCAAAGATAAAAAATTAAATGCCAGTGAAAGGAAAACTAGGGATTATAATGCTATCAAGAAAATGGAGATTTGAAGTATAGATACATTTTATACATTTTACATTATACATTTATACATTTTATAGATACCATTTCCCTAATGGTAGGTAGGTAGATTATTGATTCACTGATTGATTAATACATAGTAGATAGACAGATGGATGCTGATGCTGATGATGAAGTTAGATAGGTTGATAATTTTTTTCATTGTGACTCATGAACTCAACAAAGGATTTGGTGATATGAGGATTGTCTCTTCCAACTGTATCTATTGTATCTTCCAGTTGTATCTATCTAGTGAAATAAGAAGTAAGTTTTATGCTGAGAGTAAATTTGAGGAGGTTGTAATTAAGGAGACAGAAAAAAAAATCATGAAACAGTAGTCTCGGAGAATGGAGGGGTGGTGAGATGCCTAATGCACAATTTCAGAGCAATGAAGGGCCTTCACACTTAAGAATATAGTCATGCATTTAAAATGAGATCAGTTGGCACAATGTGCATTTTTCTCTAAGCATATTAAGCTCCTAGATACAGATCTAGGATAGCCAAAATGTTGGGCTGGGGTTTTGTCAGGCAGTGGGGAAGGAAGGAGATAAATTTGATGATAGATGCACAGAGATAATGTTACTGATGGACCGTAAATCTAAGCTGAATGAAGAAAGACATGAAGACAGGAAAGTAGTGATGTCAGTTTAAATTAATCTGCTTAAGGCCATCAGTAAATCAGAAATCCAGGTGAAAGTGAAAGTCGCTCAGTCGTGTCCGACTCTTTGCAACCTCATAGACTGTACAGTCCATGGAATTCTCCAGGCCAGAATACTGGAGTGGGTAGCCTTTCCCTTTTCCAAGTGATCTTCCCAATCCAGGGATCGAACCCAGATCTCCCACATTGCAGGCAGATTTTTTACCAGCTGAGCCACAAAGGAAGTCCAAGATATATTGGGATGTATATTCTAGAAAGATAAGAAGTGTTGGTTAGATTACAATATGGTACCATCATTGGTTACAATAAAAGTGAGAAAAAGACCTTTGAAGACAAAAGAACCAAAGGACTGAGAGGCAGGATTGTTGTTGTTCAGTGGCCAAGTCATGTCAGACTTTTTATGACCCCGTGGACTTTAGTACACCAGGCTTCCCTGTTCCCCACCATCTCCCAGAGCTTGCCCGAGTTCGTGTCCATTGAATTGGTGATTCCATCCTTATACTAAAAACTGATTAAAGAAGACAATCTAGGTGATAACTTCATTTAACACTTCATGAATTGGAAGGTTTTCATGGGGAGAATAGTAAAATGGAAGAAAGGTAAGAAGCTTTTGTAGGATGAAGAATAAGAACAAAGAAAAATAGAAACAATCTGATTGGTTGGGGCCACACAGTCAGCCTTGTTTGGGTGAAAAAGAACCAGGAGTGTTGAGTATAGAGCCCAGAGTGGGCTTGGTGTTTGGGGATTTTATGACTGGATATACTGAGTTTCTGATATACCGAGGTTTACTAGGACATGAATGTAAGTTTCAGTTTGCTGATATCGGAGCTTGAGTAGGAGTGTTTAGAAACCCAGTGGTTTCTGGGGCTAGAAATTTATTTCAACAAAGGCATGTTGAAATCACCGAGAGAATGATACTATTAATAGAAGCTGTGATGCAAGGAAAGGCAATGAGCCTGATACTAAATCTTCAATAGATGAGATTTTGGAGTGGAGAGGACCACAGATATGGATAACAAGGAGGAGTAGAAAGTAGTATAATCTCTTAGAATGTGCTACAAAAGAGCTCAGGTTCTTAAAGACAGTTGTTTAAAAATGGCTCTGAGAGGAATGGATTAAGATGCAGTACATATATAAATGAAATAATTACTCAGCTGTATAAAGGAACAAAATAGTGCCATTTGCAGAGACCTGGATGGACCTAGAGGCTGTCATATGAAGTGAAGTAACCCAGAAAGAGAAAAACAAATGTAATATTGCTTATATGTAGAGTCTAGAAAAGTAGTACAGATGAACTTATTTACAAAGGAGAAATAGAGTCCCAGACATAGAGGACAAGTGTATGGTTAGCAACAGAGGAAGGTGGCTGGGATGAACTGGGAGGTTGGGATTGACATATATATACTGCATGCATACGTGTTCAGTCCCTCAGTTATGTCCGACTCTGTGATTCCATGGACTGTAGCCCACCAGGCTCCTCTGTTCACGGAATTCTTCAGGCAAGAATACTGTGATGGGTTGCCACGCCCTCCTCCAGGGGATCTTCCCAAGCCAGGGACTGAACCCAAGTCTTCTGCATTGGCAAGCAGATTCTTTACCACTGAGCCACCAGGGAAGCCCCTATCAATCTTTTTAACAACCTTCTTTTTAAATTAATATAGCAGGTGATAATCATGTTGCAATATATAAATTTATCAAATCAACACATTGTATACCTTGAACTTACACAATGTTAAGTCAGTTATATCTCAATTGAAAATATTAATTTTTTAAAAATAAGCAATGAAACTTCATCTATCCTACCAGATATTAATACCATTTAGAATCAATAATAACTAAAACTGGGTATTTGTGATTAAAAAATGATATGCCTTGGTCACTGAGACAGAATAGGTAGATTAAGATGACTATGTGAAATTGCTACTAAAATTTCTACATGCAAGTCTCTCAGTCATGTCTGACTCTTTGTGACCCCATGGACTGTATAGTCCATGGAATTTTCCAGGCCAGAATACTGGAGTGGGTAGCCTTTCCCTTCTCCAGGGGATCTCCCCAACCCAGGGGTCAAACCCAGGTCACCCACATTGTAGGCAGATTCTTTACCAGCTGAGCCACACAAAGGAAGCCCAAGAATACTCGAGTGGGTATTCTATCCCTTCTCCAGCAGTTCTTCCCGACTGAGGAACTGAACCAAGGTCTCCTGAATAGCAGGTGGATTCTTTACCTACTGAGTTACCAGGGAAGCCCACAAACTCTATAGAGAAGATAACAAAACAATGTGGAAAGCAGGGATTAAGAAGCCACTTTTCAATGACTTGATTTAATCAAAATTTTAAATAGAAAAAATGAGCACTGATGCAAAATACATGAAATAATGGAAGTAAGGAAGCATCAAATATATTAATTAACATGGAAGGATTCAAAAATTGATTATGAATCAGATATATGAAAAGACAAATTTTTAAGCTTGGAAAGAATATAAAAGAAAGATGAAGAACCATATATTTTGTTAGATAGATTTTAAACTTCAGTAAGTCAATAAGTTATGACCAACCTAGACAGCATATTCAAAGGCAGAGACATTATTTTGCCAACTAAGGTCCGTCTAGTCAAGGCTATGGTCTTTCCAGTAGTCATGTATGGATGTGAGAGTTGGACTGTGAAGAAGGCTGAGTGCCGAAGAATTGATGCTTTTGAACTGTGGTGTTGGAAAAGACTCTTGAGAGTCCCTTGGACTGCAAGGAGATCCAACCAGTCCATTCTGAAGGAGATCAGCCCTGGGTGCTCTTTGGAAGGAATGATGCTGAAGCTGAAGCTCCAGTACTTTGGCCACCTCATGTGAAGACTTGACTCACTGGAAAAGACTCTGATGCTGGGAGGGACTGGGGACAGGAGGAAAAGGGGATGACAGAGGATGAGATGGCTGGATGGCATCGCCGAGTCGATGGACGTGAGTTTGAGTGAACTCTGGGAGTTGGTGATGGACAGGGAGGCCTGGCGTGCTGCGATTCATGGGGTCACAGAGAGTCAGACACGACTGAGTGGCTGAACTGAATTGAACTGAAGTCAATAAGGGAAAAATAACATAACTTACCATTTTGACAAACACTTATTTTAAGAAAGGTATGGAAAAGATAAATAACTTTGCACCCTTATTTATATCTTGTTATCATTGAGTTGGTGATATTTGGATGGCATCACCGACTCAATGGTTGCTCTGGGAGATGGTGAAGCACAGGGAAGCCTGTTGTGCTACAGCCTATGGGGTCTCAAAGAGTTGGACGCAACTGAGCAACAACAGTCTTAATTATATCTTAATTCTATTAAAGATCCCAGTGTGTAAATTATCAGTCCAAAAAAATCACACAATATGAATTATAAATAATAAATAACATGTGAAACTATCAAATCAATATAAAATTAGAGGGTATTTTAATAATGAAATTTTTTCACTATTAAATTGCTAAAATATTAAATCATAGCCAGTTAGTTGATTCCTGGAATTTCATTCTAAAAAAATGAATTTAAAGTAATAAGTCTATGTGTGAGAAGATATTTTCATGCCATTATTTATAATAATAAAAAAATTGCTAATAAAAAATAAGTAAATGGTCAGTGGAACAATGTGAAGTGTTACCAATAAAGTTAATGAAAAATATGTAACATAATGAAAAAGACTCCTTTACAATACAAAGTGAAAAGGCATAACACTATTTTTATATAAATACACAAATGACTAAAAGAAAGGATATAAAGACACATGCACCATTGCTCAGTTCTGTCCAATTCTTTGTGACCCCATGGACTGTAGCCCACCAGGCTCCTCTGTCCATGGGATTTCCCAGGCAAGAATACTGGAGTGGGCTGCCATTTCCTTCTCCAGGGGATCTTCCCAACCCAGGGATCAAACCTGTGTCTCCTGCATCTTTTGCCTTGGCAGGCGGATTCTTTATTAAACTTTGGTGACAAAATCATGCATGATTTTACTCTGTTTCCAATTTTCTAAAATAATGTACAATTTTGATAACACCTTGCATCTTTCATTACATTTGCTTTAAAGATGTTGTCCTGGGTAGATTAAAAAAAAAAAAACATTAACTTTCTGCTATGAATTTCTTAGCATCCCTGAGTTTTGTAAAACCCTAGACAACTATACTGACATATATGATTAGTGGCATATTTTCACTTTTTAGAGAATTGGAATGTTTGGTTATAAACGAATTTCAAAAATGCATTTCCAGCTACATCCATGTATCTTTTAAAGATGATTTGACTTTAAGAGAAAGGAAAAAACAACCTATTAGAGTTAATCAAGAATTCTAAAATTGATACCTTGAAAAGTTTATTTCCTGGTGAAACCTTTTTATCTGTAAGAAAGAAAGATAGCACAGTTCACAGTTACACCAGTATTATTTCACAGTGCCTTCCCATAGTCGGTACTGTAAAAGATGTTCCATGTTTATTTCATGATGGATATGATTTTCAAAATCCTCAAAATACCATTCTTCAGCATTATATGATCACTTTATCAAATTCAAAACCTATACGAATGAAAGAACATGGCTTCATATCTTAGATTTTCCTGTTCATCATGAAGCTGTATAAACCAGAGGGAATCTCACGGAAATGTCCTCCAGCAGTGTTTATGCAGATGGCAAAATATAAATGCTTTGTTACCGAAGCATAAAGGCACGCCAGGGCTTCATGACCAAGACGGATGCAGAGTCAATCTGTAGATTCCCCTGGTGTGTGCCCCTCAGGAGGGCGGCAGGAAAAGCTTCAGCACAGAACCAACTTAGAACCACGTACTTACATGAAATAGTTCAGTGGGAATCCAGCTGCAACTTGCTGTTTTACGTGGAGGGTGCATTGCTTGGCTTGGAGGAATTTTATTATACATCGCCCTCTCTCAGTCCTCCTGGGTATAATGAAGCAAAGGAGTGGGTGTGTGCAGAGGGAAGGTGTGTTTAGACTCAATGGGGGTTACTCCATTTGGTTGTAGAAAACCCAGCTTGGAATAGCCCAGCCTCTGAGGGCCTAAAGCAGCCTTCTCCACAGAACTGTGTCCTCTGCTGTGAGCCCTGGCCTGCTCAGCCCACGGGAGAGTTTCAGAGTCTTTCCTCACCAGGGTGTCTCACAGAGGACAGCGCACTCAGTTCTGTGTCTCCCTCTTTTTCTGTGTCAGCTGACTCAGTTCTTTGCTAAGCATTGGTAGATCAGCAAATGATCAGAATCCCCAGGCTCCTGGTCAAGCGAGCCAAGTTCAAGAGATGTGGATGAGAAACGAGTTTTTAAAAGAAGTGAGTATATGAATAACTGGGGCTTAACCGGATGGCTCAGTGGTAGAGAATCTGCCTGCCAATGCAGGAGACCCAAGGGATGCAGGTTCAATCCTTGGATCGGGAAGATTCCCTAGAAAAGGAAATGGCAACCCACTCCAGGCTTCTTGCATGGAAAACCTCATGGACAGAGGAATCTGGCGGGCTAAAGTTCATTCAGAAGCAGAGAATCGGACATGACTGAGCCACTGAACACAAGACATGTATAACTGATTCACTTTGCTATACAGCAGAGACTAATATTGTAAATCAGCTATACTCCAATAGAAATTAATTTAATATTTTTAAGTACAAAATAAAGAGATGGCTAAAAAACAGTTTGTGTTTGCATATAGGGTAAAGCCCTATGTTTATATTATTAATACATGCATATTGATCAGAATACTATCATAGTCTTATCAGTAAGAGTACAACTGAGAAGACCTGTTGAGGTTAGTTGAAATGTTGCTAGTTCTTCTCTGCTATCTAAAAGTGAAAGCTTGGCTGTTTATTCACATTATCATAGCACTAGTCTGTGTTTTAGGTTACATTCACAGGAAGCAAATAAGACATATCAATTTCCAACTAGAATCGTGATCTTGATGATAAATCATAACTATTGGCAAATCACCAGAAGGGTTGCTCGGATTTGGTTCTTGAAGACATGGAGTGCTCAAGGAGTACCTCTTTTCCAACCCTGTGGATGGGATGGAGAGCACTACAAAATAGATGTCCATACATAATCATAACAAATGTGATTTTGTTATATTAAATGTGATTTTAAAACACACTGACGTATATTACAGTAAGTAAATTAAAGAAACTTTTTCTAATGAGATTTGAAAAAGTTTCTCTATCCTTATTTGCAAACCTGTTTGTCTTCTCTTTTGTTTGTTTCTTGTTTCTATAATGACTCCATGACCCTCCAAGTTACAGGAGCCCAGTACCAAGCCCCCAATACTGCCATACCTTCTTGCTCTCTACCTGTTTTCCAAACACCCAGTCATCACTGAAGCTCTCAAATGCTCAAGAGCTCCTAATAATCCCCACCACCAACTTCCATGAGTCCTTTATAATCCCTCACATATCCTACTACATCATCTCACGTTTTCTTTGGTCCACCTGAGTGCATATTGCTGACAGTCACCTTCCTAAAGCATACTCAGTAGCATATTCAAAAAATTTCTAAAAGCCGCATATCACACACACCTTTTGTGATAGTCCAAAGGCTGCCAACTATGGGGTCTCACAGAGTCGGACACGACTGAAGCGACTCAGCAGCAGCAGCAGCAGCAAGCCCATCATAATGGTGATGCAATTAGATTCCTCAGTATCCTTTCCCATTTCTCTTTTCCATGTAGTTTTTGCTTGGAATAAAAGTTTTCTCCTCTTTCAGGACTTTTGCTTATCTTGGATTATCCTTTAGTCCTTTCTCTGTCACTTCAGCATCATCTTTCCAAGAAATTTGCCTTAAGCCACCAATTCTAAATACTTGGTCAATAGCACCAATTTTTATAGCACTTTAAATTTTTATAGACTTTTCATACATGTGTGTCCTCAGCCTGATAAAACTGATTATTGAAGGCAAAAATTATGTTGTTGTTGTTGTTCAGTCCTAAGTTGTGTCTGACTCTTTGTGACCTCATGGACTGCAGCATGTCAGGCTCTCCTGTCCTTCATGTCTATTGAGTTGGTGACTATCTAACCATCATATCCTCTGCTGCCCTTATCTCCTTTGGCCTTCAGTCTTTCCCAGGATCAGGGTCTTTTCCAGTGAGTCAACTCTCTGAGTCAGGGCAAAGTATTGGAGCTTCAGCCTCAGCCTCAGTCCTTCCAATGAATATTCAAGGTTGAGTTCCTTTAGAGTTGATTGTTTTGATCTCCTTGCTGTCCAAGAGATTCTCAAGAGTCCTCTCTAGCACCACAGTTCAAAAGGATCGATCCTTTGGCACCCAGCCTTAAAGATATGGCCCAACTCTCACCTCCGTACATGACTACTACAAAAACCATAGTTTTGACTTTAGGAAACTTTGTAAAAATTATGTCCTCCCCCGAAGTACCCAGCTGAGTGTCTCAAATATAATGGACACTCTGTTATTGCTAAATGCCTGATGCCCTTCTTGTTTTGTTTTTGTTTTTTTCAGTGGCACCACCCCCCTATAATTATGACCATGAGATGGAATACTGTGCAGACTTGCCTCCTCCATACTCCTCGAACCCAGCCCAGCGTTCTCCACCCCCTCCGTATCCTGGAAATTCGAGGAAGTAATCCTTCTCCTGGAACAGAGTATGTGCCAATCAACAATCTTGCCTAGAATAAAATGCCTCTACTCAGAAACAGACAGGAAAGGATTGCCCTAGGAACACCCTTTTGGGTTGGACAATATGTCAAGTGGAATGTCCAGGCTAAGAGGAAGACACAGGATTTCTGCCCTACTCAGAGCTGATCCCATATGGGGTATTATGTTGGATTCACAGGGACCATATTTGAAGAGGTCTACTGATCAACAGAAGCACACTCAGAAAAGAGTAGTTCAGTTCATTCAGTTCAGTCGCTCAGTCTGAACGAGTGTCTGACTGACACAAAGTGTCTGACTCTTTTCGACCCCATGAACCTCAGCACGCCAGGCCTCCCAGTCCATCACCAACTCCCGGAGTTCACCAAAACTCATGTCGTTGAGTCAGTGATGCCATCCAACCATTTCATCCTCTATCCCCTTCTCCTCCTGCCCTCAATCTTTCCCAGCATCAGAGGCTTTTCCAATGAGTCAGCTCTTCTCATCAGAAAAGAGCAACGCATAGACAAAACATCAGAAATTCATGCCACTTAAGGAGCAGATGAAGGAAATTGCAGTGTTCACCCTGAAAAAGAGAAGATTTATGTGAGATACGAGGCTATCCTGGACTCCACATGGAAACAACTATCTTCTGTAGCTTTACAAGTCAGAACCAGAACTCTTCAGTCTTTCCGTTCATCCACAAATGCAGATCAAGTGCCTGAAAGCCTACTCTGTGCCTTACACTGTTGGAAACACTGGATGGAAGTTGCAGGAAGAGAACTCAGGTTTCAGGATAAGAAAGGGCAGTTGGGGTTTTCTTATTGACTAGATTGCTTTGTGAAGCTCCTTGTCTCCAAGACTCCTAACAGACCCTGACTGACTACCCATTAGAGACGTGCTCGAGAAGGGAGAGCTAAGTCAAATGGTAGATGGGTTCAGTGGGGCCCCAAAGCTCTGCTCATGTTTTAGATAGAAGTGAGGTGAATTTCTATATCACCAAGAATGAAAACAACAGGGGTAGTTGAATCTATGTAATCTGAGACTTGAAACATAATCCAAAGGACTCAACAGCAGCTTAAAGCCAAGAACTCTGCACTGCTAGCTATCGCCACCTAAAAATCATCTCACTTTATGTAGTATATGATCATAATGGTAATTCCAACTGTGAAAAAAAAATTGTGTCAAGTTCCACAAGCAACAAATACTTCACTTCAGATTAAAAGATGAGAAGCCAGAATCCCATGGGATTTTATATCAGGGAGTAAAATTTAGAACTTGACCAGGAAGCTATATATAGCAGTTTACAAAAAGAAGAGGGGAAAATGAAGCTTGGATTCTGTTTTGTGTAACTCCACTCACATGCAACTTGGACACATTTCTGCCTTTTATAATGTTTTAATAATCTAGTCTCTTGAAAAGTTATATAGTTAATGTAAAAGTAGGATATTGATGTCAAACTGTTGCCTTTTGCCCAAAGCCAAATTTTATAAAGTGCCTACCTTTAGGTGTAAAAGTTTTTAATAAATAATTCTAATATGCCATATTCATTGCTGCAGATGATCTTAACATTTCTACTGTCATGTATTTAAAGTTGTACATTGAGAAAATATTGAGAATAATGAAATTTGTGTGTCACTTTGCAATTAAATCTAAAATGCTTAAGCCAACATTATCAGCATAATTTAGTGAAATCCCAAAATGAAGCTAAGAGTTTTGCTGAATAAAACAAAAGAAATGTCTTAAAGTAAAAATCATAGTTAGGAAACTCATATAACTAGCATATTTTACTTTCAAAGACATTGACTGAACTGAAATACAGTCTAACTGCCAGTGAGCTCTGAAAGCTAGATTTGTTTTGAATGACTAGCTTGATTTTCAGGCACTGTGATTTTCTTGCTTATGAAGATGGAAACCATTCAAGCATTCCAGCCTGTCCTACCTAGTAACTGAGATTTTAGCACAGTTTTAACAGTACATATGCTTTAATTTCTCTCTCTCTTCTGCAAGTGTGATCAGACCCAATTATACGGTAGCTACACAATTCAAAGTGTCAGAGCCTCTGGGACATTCAGAGTGATATTTCCCAATGCACCATATATTCCTTAAGAAAAAATGGAGGGGCAAGTCCAGCAGTAATTGAATTCTCATCATCTTTGCTGTCAATAAATGTCTACTGCATACCACCTATGTTCTGCCAACATTACTTGCATAGGAGCTGTTACAATCCACACCATCTCTCTTCTCTGAGTTGTTTTAAGGCCTCCCTTAAGGCATATCACAAACCCATAGACCTCCAATAGATGAGCATTTTCACTATTTGTATTTAGTGTCACAATAGCATAAATGTGCACAGTGTCAGTATAGACTTTTGGAGTTCACTGATTATTTTCATAGATGACACATCTTGGGGGGAGATGGTATATGATGTGAAAGCTTTGAATTACAGTTATTTAAAAACTAATGTATTTGCTGTGGCCAAAGTGTTTACAATAAGCAATAAAATGAAATAACCCACTATAACAAGAGTTATATTTTAAATCATCTTGCGTTTATTCTGCGTCATCCTCCATTTCTGCAGATTTAGCCTCATTCATCTATACAGGAGACATAAGACTGGAGCCAGATAAACTTTATTTTGAATTCTGTCTCTTGCCTGGATGATTTGAGGTCTGCGTGTATGCTAAGTCGCTTTAACCACGTGCGACTCTTTGCGACCCTATGGACTGTAGCCAGCCAGGCTCTTCTGTCCCTGGGATTCCCCAGGCAAGAACACTGGAGTGGGTTGCCAATTCCTTCTCCAGGGGATCTTCCCAACCCAGGGATCAAACCCATGTCTCTTATGTCTCCTACATTGGCAGACAGGTTGTTCACCAGGAGCGGCACCTGGGCAGGCCACTTCATCTCTCTAAAATTCCAGTTCCTGCTCTGGAAAATGTATAATAGAATCGACTTCATTAGGTTTTGTGAAAATTGGATGAATGCACACAACATTCTATATATTGTGCCTGGCATGTAGAAAATGTTTTAAAAATATTACCCAAAAATAAATTAGCAAAAGAATGACATACGGACAACAGCTTCTAGAGCTGTGAGACCAACACATTAGCCGCCAGCTACATATGATTCTTTCAGTTTAAATGAATGCTTACATTAAACTAAATGGGGGTCTTCCCTGATGGCCCACTGGTTAGGATTCACCTTCCAACGCAGGGGGTGTACGTTTGATCCCTTGTCGAGGAGCTAGGACCTCACATGCCTCCCAACCAATGAATGAAAATATCAAACAGAAGCAATGTTGTAACACATTCAGTAAAGACTTAAATCCTAAATGAAAAATGGACTCCCTCAGTCTCAACAGCCACATTCCAAATGCTACAGACTCTCATGTGGCCGACAGCTGCCTTCTTGGGCAGTGCTGCTCTAGAGAAGCCTTTTTGCAAAATGCAAAGAGGCAGCAGAAAGGAGCTGAAGTAAGAAAAAGCTGCTACAGTCATCTTATCCAGGAGAAACTGTAGGGTTCGTCCGTTAATTGTGCTGTTCTTCACAACTGTGTCAGGCCGTTGCCATGGAAGTAAGGCTGTGATCTACAGGAGACCCGTGAACAATGGGAGTCCCAGTGATGCTTTCATCAGGACCAGGGCTGAGGGTGGAGGAGAGCCCTTGGGCCTGGTCCGGGAGTTGATGACGCAGGGCCATGGCCTGGTGGAGTCTAATCCATCCTGCAGCTGCCTTGCTCAGCTCGAGCAGCCATTGCAGGGATCTCCAGGCCACACACATGTAGACGCGGTACTGAAGTGGGTGCCTTCATTGCTACGTCAACTTCTCACCACCAAAGAAAAGCTGCACTCGCCACGTATCCACCTCTTCCCAGCTCGTCCTTGTTTAGCCAAACCCATTTTGCCAATTTGGGGCTGTAGGTGAGAGAGGGTCTGCCATATCAGACAAGCTTGAAACCATCAAATAATGGAATTCTGGGTGCTGTTCTTTTATTTTTTTAGCTTAACTTAAACCACCCAATACCAGCATGCTATCACCACGTGATCACCTTACTCATCACCACAGAGGCGTCTAAGGACTACTGGATCCTCAATCAGCACCTACCTGAAATGTACAAGTTTTATTTTCTACTTATTAGTCCAAGTCACAAAGAATGAGGCTGCACTTGTGTAAGTTCAGTGCTCTTACGGTGCAGCCCCGCACTGTGGTATAGTCTGGCCCAAACTGTGTGGGAAAGGAAAGTAACATAACGAGCTTGAAAAAAGATTTAGAGGTGATTCTGATTTCCACCCTAATCCCAACCCTACCACTGCCTCTTATGGCTGGCTAATGTGGAAGAACTAAGACTTCAGAGGAAGATTTTAGTTTCTCTCATCTCTGTTACCTGCTAAGCTATGTGTCTAAGCCAAATAATTGAGTTTCCATAACCTAAGTTTTGTCCAAAACATGCCCACGCCACCCTTGCCAGGATGTTGTGTTTATATACTGAATACATAAAAACAGTATAGAAAATATCCGTCATAAATATTCGATCTGGTTGGTGACTCAGAAAGACACAAATATATGTACCTATTCTCTTTCCAATCTTTGTCCCCACTTCCAGACCTTACCACTTCTGTGTGTGTGTGTTAAGTCACTTCAGTTGTGTCCAGCTCTTTGCAGCTCCAAGGACTCTAGCCCGCCAGGCTCCTCTGTCCAGGGGATTCTCCAGGCAAGGATACTGGAGCAAGTTGCCCTCCCCTCCTCCAGGGGATTTTCCCAAACCAAGGATCAAATCCACATCTCTCATGTGTCCACTGGCAAGCAGGTTCTTTACCACTGGTGCTACCTTCTATAAGCAGGTGAAATGGTTATCCATCTCTGTGTAACAAATTACTTCAAAATTTGGTGCCTTGAAACATCATCAATTATTATCTCAGTTTCTATAGGTCCAGAATCTGGGTGTACTTTAGCTGGTCCTCCAGCTTGGGGATTCTCGCGGGCTACAGTCATCTTAACGTGCAACAGACGAAAAGATCTGCCTCCAAGCTCGGTCTCTCACATGGTCACTGACAGGACTCTGTTCCTTGCAGGCTTTTGGACTGAGGGCTTCATTCACTCACTGGTTGTTGGTTATCCCAGTTCCTTACCATATGGGCCTCTCCATAGGGCAATTCAAAATATGTCAGCTTTCTTCCCCAGTGCAAGCCAGCAAGAAGAGCCATGGAGTGAAAGAACCTGCTAGCAAATCATAGTGCTAGCCAGAGGGAAGTCACATACTTAAAACCTAATCTCAGAAGGGACATCCCATCGCTTTTGAAATGTCCTATTCCTTAGAATCCATTCCCTGGGTCCACTCTGCACAAAAGAGGAGGAGGGGATTACAGGAAGATAAGAGCATTTGGGGCCGTCTCGGCCTACTAGAGCAGGGACATGTCAGCGCCTTCCCTTTAAGTTCATTATTTGCAGTTTAGGCAATCTTCCCTCTAACAGGAACGTGCCAACTCAACAGGCAAAAGAATACCAGGGCCATGCTTGGCTGTGATCAAGTTGCTTTTAGGGACCCAGCAGGGACAGAATGGAGCCAGCAGCACTCAGAGGCCCAGGCTGACTGGCTAAGTGCTGCATTCCTGAGGAATACTGAAAGGAAACACCACGTTTGTGTTTCCATGAACTTCGTCTATGAGCGGCACTAAAGCCCATCACATCTGACAGGGAATGAAGTGAACGCATACCATGTACCTTATGAACAAGTCTTAACATAGTCCCAGTTCTAACCTCTGTTTTAACTTTGTTCCAAAATAGTTCACCTTCATCAAGAAAACACTTCCAAGACAAGTTTCCAGATGAGTGTACAGTGGATCAAGTTGCTACCTAACCTAATCCTGAATACCTTCACTAAAAATGGAAAACAAATCTGAAGAATGTTTGGAACTGCAGAAACATGTGTTGGGAATGTTTGCCTTCTCTGGCTACATTCAGGAATCACTGGTTTAAAACAATCAACAATGAAGCACAGACTCTTTTTCATCTCTTATTTCAGCTCTGCACCTCCTCTTTTTTTTTTTTGGCTACACTGTGCAGCTTGTGGGGTCTTTGTTCCCCGTCCATGTGCACTCAGTCACTTCAGTCATGTCCAACTCTGCAACCCCATGCACTGTAGCCCACCAGGCTCCTTTGTCCATTGGATTCTCCAGGCAAGAACACTGGAGTCGGGTTGCCATTTCCTCTTCCAGGAGATCTTCCTGACTCAGGGATCAAACTTGCATCTCCTTCATTGCAGGCAGATTCTCTACCCACTGAGCCACCTGGGAAACCCGCTTTGTTCCACTGCCAAGGCTCAACCTGGGACTATGGCAGTGAAAGTGTGGAGTCCTAAGCACTGAACCACCAGGGAATTCCTTCTGCTCCCCCTCAGCAGCCCAAGTCATGAGCAGCTTTTCAGTATGTACCACCAGCCACTCCTTAGTGAAGAAGAGACAGAGGAGTAACTTCCTGAATGAAATCTGGTAGTAAGGAGTAGGTGAATAGGAGATCTCATACTGTTTCCATGGCGTGAAAGATGGATAATTTATTTTTTTTCTGATTAAAGTCCACAGAGAACCTGAGATCTGATTTTCTTATTTTTACATCTTGTAAGTCAGTGTCTTCATTGACTGGGAACAGCTTGAAAGCAGTTCAGTTGAAATAGTTGAACGTGAAATAGTTGAAGTTCAATTCCTTGTGTTTTACATGTGAAAACACATTTGGGGACCCATCACCTGAACATACAAACTCTCTCACCTCCTTGCCTGGTAAAACCCCTGCTCATCTGTCCAGATGTAACCAAAGGGCGCATACTTTGAGGTGAGGTCGGCTCTTTTCTCCAAGTCAGAATTAATTAATCCCCACCTCGGCTTCATTTTGTACCTATCTTCATACTCCAAGAACTGTTTCTTGGACATCTGTAATCCCCCAGTGGTGACTATGATATTTGAAATAAATGACTGAAGTATTATTAAGTCAGCAAATAACACATGGCAACAAAGAAAGTTCAGATAATGTTAAGAATGAAAGGAAAAGAGTTTATATTGAGCAACATGTTCTAAGGGGCTTCCCAGGTGGCGCTGGTGGGAAGAACCTGCCTGCCAATGCAGGAGACATAAGAGATGTGGGTTTGTTCCCTAGGTCAGGAAGATCCCCTGGAAAAGGAGATGGCAATCCACTCTAGTATTCCCACCTGGAGAATCTCATGGACAGAGGAGCCTGGGGGCTACAGTCCATAAGATTTCAGAGTCGGACACAACTGAAGCAACTTTAGCAGAGCATATTCTAAAAGGGGTCCATAACTCAAGATATGGCTCAGGGAACTGGACAAAAGGCTACAGTTGTGTGGTTTTTAATTGATGGTTCAAGTCAACCCAGAAACAGCTGGATTGTGTTTTTAAGCACAAGTGAACACATGTTGGCTCAAGTAATTGCACGGGCTCATCTTCACTGACTCAAAACAAGACAACATGCCAACACAGGAGAGGCACTTTCATAATTCTTCACACTAAAATTGAGCTTCTCAGTTTTTTTACATAAAAGAATACCAATCAAATATCAGAAAAGAATGGTCTCATAAATCACATTTTTATAGAATGCATCCTAATATAATGCTGACTTCAGAAGCAGTGTCCCAAGGATTCACTAAAGGCAAGATGCCATAGTTTTGACATTACCATTCCTTCAAGGTATGTTGGAAAACCACTGAATATTCTGAAATGAAATGAAAAAGGCTGAAACTGCTGGAAATGGGTAATACAATGGCTATCAGCTTTTGTGCTATTACTATTTAATATAGATAGAGAGCAATAGAGTATTTATCCAGATAATACCATTATGATAAAAGACTTTTTCTCAAAGGAATCTTTCCTAGAAATACCTTACATTAAATCATAATAATAATGATAGTTTGGGGTGAGTGTAGATGCCAAACACTGTGGTAAGCACTTTATATTTAATTACATTTAATCTTCCAGTCCCACAATGTAGGTATTATTATTATTATCCCCATTTTGCATAAAATGTAGATAAAGAAATTCATAATATCTTTCAGTGAGGATAAACTTTGAATGCTGCAATAAAATATATTCCATACCTATTCTTTGCTTGTAAGAACTACCCACGGCTATCTTGATTGTAGAAACTGCCTTTTCATGAGCTCCAAGTGGATGACTGTACATGTTTGAGCAATATTGATGACTCATATCCTTCACTGTGCCCTTCTCTTGCAATTCATCACGTAGGCGCCATCAGTTCCAGCCCTCACAGTACACCATGGCTGAGGGAGAGAGAGACAGGATCTTGTTTCTGATGTGGCACCTGGTCTCAGCAGACACCTTCACTCATTTACCTCTTAAGTCATGACTCTTCACCTATACAGAAACCACTATGAATTTTCTGGGGATGCTCTGTATTTCCTTTCAACCAGGACAAAGGAATGAGTGAATGAGGCATTGAGGGAGGTTGTTATTATTGCCGTTGTTTAGTCCCTAAGTCATGTCCAACTCTTCGGAGACCCCATGGACTGTGGCCTACCAGGCTCCATTGTTTATGGAACTTCCCAGGCAAGAATACTGGAGTGGGTTGCCATTTCCTTCTCCAGAGATTTCAGACCCAGAGATCAGACTCACATCTACTGCGCTGGTTGGTGGGTTTTTACCACTGAAACCCCAGGGAAACCCATTAAGGGAGGGGACACCTGCAAACTGATGTGAACTTTTAATTAATTTTGAAGGGATAGTCATAAATATTGGTAACAATGAATAAAAACTGAAAAAGTTGGTGTCTACATTGTACAGATCTAATATTCCTATGGAATTGTTTCTTGATTTTCTGTTGCATGCTTTTTTTTTTTTTTTCAGAAATACAAGATCTCTGTAGAATTTTAAGAGAAAAAATACATTTAAGCAAGAAAATATTGAATGACATTAATAATATGTTAGCATAGTTAGGAAAGGATTTTTAAATGTGAAAAAAGCAATAATAATAACTTTCCAGATAATTCTGCATAAACAGAGTTCTATATTAACCAAGAAATAAAGTAAGTTTTGCCCAGTACACTGCTATCTATGTCTGAATGTCAAAATTAAAATATTTATGAAGTCTATGTTTCTCCAGGCCACAGTAATCTAATAAACTATATTTTTGCATCTTGGATCTCATTTGCTACTGTAGGACTTTCATACTCTTACAAAGTACAGCCTATAATTATATTTGGGAGTCCTCAGAGGATATGCCTTACGGCTTTTAAGTTACTAAGCTGTATCTTCCAGTTTCTTTTTCTCTAGGTTCCCTTTACTGCTGTAATTAGCTAGACATTTGCCAACCACTAGAGTGCGTGAGGTCACGTGGCACTGCCATGCTGTTCAAGACCCCTGTTAAGATCTATGCATTGGTTTGCTGTGCCCAGACCCCAGGGTTCCTATTATTTCAGGAGCTGCCAGGTTACAGTGTCACTGCCCACTATTGCAGTGACTGAGCTATCACGAAGAGTAACCCATGGGCTGTATCTGCCTCCAGATGCTGTTGAAGGCTGGTGGCTCCCAGGGCCATTAGAGTTTGGACAGACACACACCCTGAGGCCTGGGCCACTGAAAGGACTGACGCTGAAGCTGAAGCTCTAATTCTTTGGCCACCTGATGCAAAGGAAAAGACCCTCATGCTGGGAAAGACTGAAGACAGGAGGAGAAGGGGATGATAGAGGATGAGATGGCTGGATGGCTTCACCAACTCGATGGACATGAGTTTGAGCAAGCTCTGGGAGTTGGCGATGAACAGGGAAGCCTGGTGTGTTGCAGTCCATGGGGTCAGACATGACTGAGTGACTGAACTGAACTGAATAAGAGACTAATATGTCTTATAAGGGATTGATAAATTGCTATGTGGCAGCTTTTAAGATGAACAAGCTAATAAAAAGAATTGCATAGACTCAGAGCTATAAGGCACCATAGGATTTTTATGTAATATCTTTATTCCTAAAGTGAGGAAATAGACATAGAAAAGAAAAGGAAAAAAAAAAGAAAAGAGAAGAGACCTGTTCAGATTCACTGGTGATGAGCCAACTTGGTGGCAGCAACCCATAGGATTCCAAAGTGTTTGCCCTTACCCAGTGTACTACGCCACTTCTCTACACAGCGGTTGGTTCTGGTTGTTATTACCATTCTCTTTCCAACCTCAGGGCCTTTGCACCTACTGATCCTGTTTTTCTCATTGTTCAGACCTCAGTTTAAATACCAAACCATGGACACCTCCACCAGAGACCCCTGGACACTCACGGGCAACTCTGGGTCAGTCTCTTGTGGGATCACAGCTCCGTTCTCCTGGGTCCTGGCGTGCACAAGGTTTTATTTTGCCCTCCAAGAATCTTTCCGCAGTCTTGTGTAAGTTCTGGCAGCTCTATGGTGGGGTTAATGACAATCTCCCCCAAGAGGGCTCATGCCATACCCAGGTCTGCTGCACCCAGAGCCCCTGCCCCTGCAGCAAGCCACTGCTGACCCATACCTCCTCAGGAGACACTCAAACACAGTTCTGTCTCAGTCTCTGCGGGGTCTCTGGGTCCCGGTGAGTACAAGGTTTGAGCCCTCAGAGCATCTCTGGTGGATATGGGGTTTGATTCTAAATGGGATTTCACCCCTTCTACCGTCTTGCTGGTGATTCTCCTTTGCCCTCGCATGTGGGGTATCTCCAAAGATGGAGAAGCTCTATACAGTCAGCAAAAACAAGACCGGGAGCTGACTGTGGCTTGATCATGAATTCCTTATTGCCAAATTCAGACTTAAGTTGAAGAAAGTAGGGGAAACCACTAGACCATTCAGGTATGACCAAAATCAAATCCCTTACGATGATATACTGGAAGTGAGAAATAGGTTCAAGGGATTAGTTCTGATAGACAGAGTGCCTGAAGAACTATGGGTGGAAGTTCGTGACATTGTACAGGAGGCAGGGATCAAGACCATCCCCCCCAAAAAAAGAAAAAAAGAAAAAAATTAAAAAAAAATAAATACCAAACCATGATCCAAAGCTTCCCTGACAACCCGATCTGAGTAAGTCTCCAACTATCCCTTATCATTACTCTGAGTCACTATTTCCTGTGTATTACCGTCTCTGCTCTCTTTCCATACTCCCTGCCTTCATGGGTATGATCCACAATGAGGGGCAGTGGAAGAGGAAGCAAGAGGCCTGAGGCTTACACCAGTTTAACACAGATGAAGTAGATGAGATCTTCATCTACACATATCACAGGATCACTAAAGGGCAAAATATAGCTGTGTTTGTACTTTATCTAAGGTCAGGCTCACAGTTGACATCGTTATCACCACCACCCGGACCAGGGGTCTCTGGAACAACATGCAGTTGCAATGCCTACAGAGATGTTACTGGCATTTAGTGTAGCACAAAGGACAATCCTGAAAGCAACTAAACTGGGTCATTTGTAGAGAAGTGGATGGACCTAGAGACTGTCATACGGAGTGAAGTAAGTCAGAAAGACAAATCCTGTATATTAATGCATGTATATGGACTTTGAAAAAATTGGTACGGACGATCTTATTTACAAAGCAGAAAGAAAGACACAGACATAGAGAACAAATATATTGATACCAAGGGGGAAAGAGGGACGGGATGAACTGGGAGACTAGAACTGACCTATTTACACTATTGATACTATACATCCCAGAGAAGGACATGGCAACCCACTCCAGTGTTCGCAATTGCCTAGGGAAGCCCCTGGACGAGGGAGCCTGGTGGGCTGCAAGTCAATGGGGTCACAGGGACTCAGACACAATTGAAGCGACTTAGCACCCAGGCACAATACTATGTATAAAATAGATAGGGGGCTTCTCCGGTAGCTCAGCTGTAAAAGTCTGCCTGCCAATGCAGGAGTCCCAGGTTCAGTTCCTTGGATGGGACGATCCCCTGGAAGAGGACATGGCAACCCACTCCAGTATTCTTGCTGGGATAATCCCAGGGACAGAGCAGCCTAGTGGGCTATGGTCCTTGAGGTCGCAGGCTCGAAGTGACGGATGTGACTATGCATGCATGCATAAAATAGGTAACTAGTGAGGACCTACTGTGTGCCACAAGAAACAGTACTTAATGCTCTGTGGTAACCTAAATGGGGAGGAAATCCAAAAAGGGGGATATATGTATACATACAGCTGATTCATTTTGCTGTACACTAGAAACATCCGGAGAAGGCAATGGCACCCCACTCCAGTACTCTTGCCTGGAAAATCCCATGGACGAAGGAGCCTGGTCTGCTGCAGTCTATGGGGTCGCGAAGAGTCAGACACGACTGCGCAACTNACACCTCCACCAGAGACCCCTGGACACTCACGGGCAACTCTGGGTCAGTCTCTTGTGGGATCACAGCTCCGTTCTCCTGGGTCCTGGCGTGCACAAGGTTTTATTTTGCCCTCCAAGAATCTTTCCGCAGTCTTGTGTAAGTTCTGGCAGCTCTATGGTGGGGTTAATGACAATCTCCCCCAAGAGGGCTCATGCCATACCCAGGTCTGCTGCACCCAGAGCCCCTGCCCCTGCAGCAAGCCACTGCTGACCCATACCTCCTCAGGAGACACTCAAACACAGTTCTGTCTCAGTCTCTGCGGGGTCTCTGGGTCCCGGTGAGTACAAGGTTTGAGCCCTCAGAGCATCTCTGGTGGATATGGGGTTTGATTCTAAATGGGATTTCACCCCTTCTACCGTCTTGCTGGTGATTCTCCTTTGCCCTCGCATGTGGGGTATCTCCAAAGATGGAGAAGCTCTATACAGTCAGCAAAAACAAGACCGGGAGCTGACTGTGGCTTGATCATGAATTCCTTATTGCCAAATTCAGACTTAAGTTGAAGAAAGTAGGGGAAACCACTAGACCATTCAGGTATGACCAAAATCAAATCCCTTACGATGATATACTGGAAGTGAGAAATAGGTTCAAGGGATTAGTTCTGATAGACAGAGTGCCTGAAGAACTATGGGTGGAAGTTCGTGACATTGTACAGGAGGCAGGGATCAAGACCATCCCCCCCAAAAAAAGAAAAAAAGAAAAAAATTAAAAAAAAATAAATACCAAACCATGATCCAAAGCTTCCCTGACAACCCGATCTGAGTAAGTCTCCAACTATCCCTTATCATTACTCTGAGTCACTATTTCCTGTGTATTACCGTCTCTGCTCTCTTTCCATACTCCCTGCCTTCATGGGTATGATCCACAATGAGGGGCAGTGGAAGAGGAAGCAAGAGGCCTGAGGCTTACACCAGTTTAACACAGATGAAGTAGATGAGATCTTCATCTACACATATCACAGGATCACTAAAGGGCAAAATATAGCTGTGTTTGTACTTTATCTAAGGTCAGGCTCACAGTTGACATCGTTATCACCACCACCCGGACCAGGGGTCTCTGGAACAACATGCAGTTGCAATGCCTACAGAGATGTTACTGGCATTTAGTGTAGCACAAAGGACAATCCTGAAAGCAACTAAACTGGGTCATTTGTAGAGAAGTGGATGGACCTAGAGACTGTCATACGGAGTGAAGTAAGTCAGAAAGACAAATCCTGTATATTAATGCATGTATATGGACTTTGAAAAAATTGGTACGGACGATCTTATTTACAAAGCAGAAAGAAAGACACAGACATAGAGAACAAATATATTGATACCAAGGGGGAAAGAGGGACGGGATGAACTGGGAGACTAGAACTGACCTATTTACACTATTGATACTATACATCCCAGAGAAGGACATGGCAACCCACTCCAGTGTTCGCAATTGCCTAGGGAAGCCCCTGGACGAGGGAGCCTGGTGGGCTGCAAGTCAATGGGGTCACAGGGACTCAGACACAATTGAAGCGACTTAGCACCCAGGCACAATACTATGTATAAAATAGATAGGGGGCTTCTCCGGTAGCTCAGCTGTAAAAGTCTGCCTGCCAATGCAGGAGTCCCAGGTTCAGTTCCTTGGATGGGACGATCCCCTGGAAGAGGACATGGCAACCCACTCCAGTATTCTTGCTGGGATAATCCCAGGGACAGAGCAGCCTAGTGGGCTATGGTCCTTGAGGTCGCAGGCTCGAAGTGACGGATGTGACTATGCATGCATGCATAAAATAGGTAACTAGTGAGGACCTACTGTGTGCCACAAGAAACAGTACTTAATGCTCTGTGGTAACCTAAATGGGGAGGAAATCCAAAAAGGGGGATATATGTATACATACAGCTGATTCATTTTGCTGTACACTAGAAACATCCGGAGAAGGCAATGGCACCCCACTCCAGTACTCTTGCCTGGAAAATCCCATGGACGAAGGAGCCTGGTCTGCTGCAGTCTATGGGGTCGCGAAGAGTCAGACACGACTGCGCAACTTCCCTTTCACTTTTCTCTTTCATGCATTGGAGAAGGAAATGACAAGCCACTCCAGTGTTCTTGCCTGGAGAGACCCAGGGACGCGGGAGCCTGGTGGGCTGCTGTCTATGGGATCACACAGAGTCGGACATGACTGAAGTGACTTAGCAGCAGCAGCAGAAACTAACATCACAAACTAACATCACATTGGAAAGCAAAACAAAGACTTGACCCACCCCAACAGCAAAAGGTGCCAATGTTTTACCCCAGATTTTCTTTCCTCAAGCACTTCAGAGTCAACCCAAAAAGTAAAAATCCACAATTACATATTGCATCATTAATTTTGAAATGTTTCCAAGAATTAATGACCGCAAGACATGCCATTAGCAGTGAATTACTCCACTGACGGTGCTGGTCTGAGGAACAAGGGGGTATTAATAAATCTTCTACTTCGAATTTCTACTTCAAAGGCATGTGGTAAACACCAAGAATATTTCAAGTAGCTTTCTGGCCTCTCTGAGTGCAGTTTTGTCTTGACAGCTGTGTTTCACTCAGGTCACGGACACATGTTGCTGCCTCTCAGCAATGGAGGCAAATGTCCCCTGTTCAAGGCAGGATATATTTCTACCTGACAGCAAACTGCATTCTATTCAGAGCGAAGCTGCTGTGTTTTATTGTTGAAGAGGCGAGTGGGAACTTGTGGAAGTGTTTAAGTTGGAGTATGAATAATTGATGTTGGAAATAAGTCCTTTTTATGGACTCCATTCATTAGGGGAAATTCAATCAAGAAGCCCTGTTTTTATGATACCAGGCTTAAGGTAATGTCTTTGGATGCAAAAACATTAGCTTATTACATATCCTGGGCTCGGGTTTAAGTAAATCAGGTCCTGTAACCATGAGATATGGAGATGGAAATTAAAATGTCAGAGGCCACTTTTCTACTTATATAAGGAGAACAAAACAAAATTACTAAAATGGATCCACTGATCTAATGATATCTCCAGGTCTAGGTTTAAAATAAAACAAAGTTGGTAGATTTCATAAGAAGGAGGGATATTTTTCCAGAAAGTTACCAAAAATCGTGGAACTGTGGTGCTGGAGAAGACTCTTCAGAGTCCCTTGGACAGCAGGAGATCAAACCAGACAATCCTAAAGGAAATCAACACTAAATACTCATTAGGACTGATGCTGAAGCTCCAGTACTTTGGCCACCTGATGCAAAGAGCCTGGATAAGAGCTTGGAAAAGACCCTGATGCTGGGAAAGATTGAAGACTGGAGGAGAAGGGGACGACAGAGGATGAGATGGCTGGATGGCATCACCGATTCAGTGGACATGAATTTGAGAAAACCCAGGGAGATAGTGAAGGACAGGGAAGCCTGGTGTGCTGCAGTCCTTGGGGTGGCAAAGAGTTGGACACAACTTAGCGACTGAAGAACAGCAGAAGCCTGGAACATTTGTGGACACTTTCTTTAAGAATCACCTTCATTCATGAAGAATCACTCATTCATTCATGAATTTGGGTATTTTTCTCTTTCTTTTTTAAATAATCACATTTATTTGGCTGGGCTGGGTCTTAGTTGCAGCATGTGAGATCTTTCGTTGTGGCAGGTGAACTCTTAGTTGCCACATGTGGGATCTAGTTCCCTGACCAAGGATTGAACCCAGGCTCACTGCATTTGGCAGCATGGAGTCTTAGCCAATGGACCACCAAGGAAGTCCCTTTGGGCATTTTTTTTTTCAATCAATAGGATTATTTTTTTTTTATAGCAAATCTATTTTGTGTCAGGCACTAAATTCTGGGTTGATAGCAGTAAAGAAAATGGACAAGGTCTCTTGACTCACAGAGATTACAGCAGTCATTTTTGCCCTATAGGAAAAATACAAGTCATGACAAAATCCATTTATCCACTCCAAATATAGGAAGTTCTGTGAAGACAAATCAGTCCAAGATGCAACCTTAGACGTCATTAACCTTGACTCCATTATCTCAAAGAGAGGGGAAGGATGATGTGGAAGGGCAAGTGGCTTAGGTGAGCCCAGACAAAGGAAGAGGCATGCCTGAGGGTCACGCCAGTCAACACAGAAGTAGAAGTGACTTTCATCTACGGAGAAGGCTAACACGGAGAAGGCAATGGCGCTCCACTCCAGTACTCTTGCCTGGAAAATCCCATGGACGGAGGAGCCTGGTGGGCTGCAGTCCAAGGGGTCGCTAAGAGTCAGACACAACTGAGCGACTTCACTTTCACTTTTTACTTTCATGCATTGGAGAAGGAAATGGCAACCCACTCCAGCATTCTTGCCTGGAGAATCCCAGGGATTGGGGAGCCTGGTGGGCTGCCGTCTATGGGATCGCACAGAGTCGGACACGACTGAAGTGACTTAGCAGCAGCAGCAGAAGGCTAACAAGACCACCAATAGACAAAATATAGCTGTGTATGCACTTTAGCTCTAGTCAGGCTGATAACTCATGTCATCTAAAGTCTGCCTTAAGAACATTTGCCTTCTAAACCTGAGGGTTCTTTTTTTTTCTTTATTGTTTTAATGTGACCGACACTTACTGCTTTTATTTAGTTTTGCTTAAGATACCTACATTTGTTTGTCATTTGATTGGCTGGTTGGCTAGCTTTAGCAAGGCTTAACTACTTCACAGGTATAATCAGCTTTTTGTATCCTCCTTGGGAGTTTGGGCTTCCCTGGTGGCTCAGCAGTAAAGAATTTGCCTGCCAATGCAGAAGATGTGAGTTTGATCCCCTGGAGAAGGAAATGACAACCTAATCCAGTGTTCTTGCCTGGGAAATCCCATGGACAGAGGAACCTGGTGGGCTACAGTCCATGAAGTCACAAAGAGTCAGACGTGACTTAATGACTAAACAACAACAAGATAAGTAAAATTTTGAGAATTGGGTCACGGTCACCACTTTGGATCTTGAGGGAGCAGGGATTATTGGGTAGCAGTTAGCAGCAGCAGCAGCAGCAGCAGTTGGGAGTAGCTCACAGAAATTAGGATCACTTCAAAGTAGGGAGCAATGGTTCCCTGAAGGTTTTTTGATCCCTAAAATGTCCCCTAATGCTTGGAGAATACTGGTCGAGCTCTACTCAGCCCTTCCTAGCCTGCCTACCTGAGGCACATCCAGAAATAAAACTTTCAAGTACAATATTAGATGTCAAAGTTTCATTTTCATTTGAAGAAGCCCTTAGGTCTTCAGACTGAGATGTTCTATCACCCAGTTTACAGTTTCCTGGACTGGAAAATCTGGTTGTTTGTGTGGTTCTGTCTATGCTTCTGACTTTTTACTCTCTCTATGGTACTACACGAAAATACACAGCCAATTTGATTCTTTTTATGGGCCATGAGCATGTACAAGAAAGGTGGTGTCAGATAATTAGAAATATAAGCAGTAAGCCCTTGATTCTTTATAAAATCTTATTTATTGATAGGCTGTGCTGGGTCTTTGTAGGCTTTGCTCTAGCTGCAACAAGCGGGGGCTACACTCTAATTGCGGTGTGTGGTTTCACATTGTGGTGGCTTCTCTTGTTGCTGACCACTGGGCTCTAGGGCACATAGGCTTTAGTCATTGAGGCATGAGGGCTCAGTAGTTGTGGCTCAAGAGCACAGGCTCAATAGTTGTGGCACTTGGGCTTAGTTGTTCCGTGGCTTGTGGGATCTTCCCAGACCAAGGATCGAACCTGTGTCTCCTGCTTTGGCACCAGGGAAGCCCAGTCCTTGGTTCTTATGAATATTCTTTTGCTTTACCATTTTTTTTTTTTTTTTTTTTTTGCCGGAACTGCCATGTAACATGGGGTCTTTTTTTTTTTTTTAATTTTTATTTTTTAGTTTGTTTTGCTTTACAATACTGTACTCATTTTGCCATACATTGACATAAATCAGCCATAAGTGTACCTGAGTTCCCAATCCGGACCCCCCCCCTTCCCCCTCCC
>SJYA01000280.1:2813131-2846015 GCA_006410615.1 Neotragus moschatus
TTCCCCCTCCCTCCCCACACCATCCCTCTGGATCATCCCCGCCCATCAGTCCCAAGCCTTCTGCATCGAACCTAGACCGGCAATCTGTTTCCCTTATGATATCATACATAACATGGGGTCTTTTACTTCCTAAAGGTATTGTAATTTATAAAATACATTTAAAATCTTTTGTGCATGTTTTGGGCAGATAGGAAACAAAAATGAGAAATATGATTTGACCATAAGTTTCCTCTAAAATGAATTTAAGGAAGCTGTACACTTCGGAAAGTAGAAACTTTTAGTTTATTGCTATGAATATTTAATAGTCTTTACATTTTCAACGATGAGTAATTTAGTGTGTGGCCCATGTTCACTTAAACATTCATAATAGCAGACAGATATGGAGGTGATGTCCAGAGAACCCATCATATATTCATGAATATGAACCATTTTTCATCCCCAAATTAGTCCATTACAAAATAAAATTTACAAACCATTCAAATGTTTCCTATATCAATTACCAGATTTTAATCCCTTACCTACATAAAACATTCAAAGGACGACTTCAAATTTGAAAATAACCACAGTGGTTCTCCATGTAAGATTAGCATTTCCCTTGAGTCAATAATTCATGGCATTTTCCAGTTTTCTCTGAAAGCTATCCTTATAAGATGAGTCAAATGAAAGAACATAAATATGGACACTTAAAGAAAACTGCTGTCTGTACCAGCAAAAGTCTTTTTTTCTGAAACAATGATGCTGTTTCCTAACTCAAAGCCAAAACATGACGATTTAGGGGATGAATGATTATATTCTAATAAAGTAATGCCATTTGATTTCTGACTTGTTTAATTTCCCATTTTGTATTTCTGAGTGGGCATGAAGGAATGCAACAAGCTCCTCGGTACATACAGAATAAAAATGAAATGACCTCCATACTGAAATTGCCAAAGCACTCAATGTCTTAAGAGGTAGCCAATCAAAAGCAGAATATTCGAATTTCCTTGAAAAGAGGGAAGAAAAGGTGAGGAATTTATAAAGCTCTAAAATGCTTTAATATGTGTGTGTGTGTATCCTTTATGTATGTATATGTACCTATATACATATATATACTGGGCTTCCCTGGTGGCTCAGTGGTAAAGATTCCACCTGCCAATGCAGGAGACCTGCGCTCAATCCCTGAGTTGGGAAGACCCCTTGAAGAAGGGAATGACAACCCACTGCAGTATTCTTGCCTGGGAAGTCCCATGGACAGAGGAGCCTGGAAGGCTACAGTCCATGGGGTCGCAAAAGAGTTGAACTCAACTTATCAACTAAACAACAATAGTGAAATATACATACATATATATCCTATGGTTCTGTTTTCTGGAGAACAGGGACCAATATACTACCTCACAGCGTCATTATAAAGGTGCAAGAAATTCCATATGGTGCCAGAATACTGTAGGTGTTTAATAAATCTTGGTTTCTTGCCCCATACTCCCCCACCCCTCCCCTCAAAAAGTTACAGCAAGTCCACACATAAGACAAGTTTGAAAGCAACTTGACTTTGTCCTCTGGGCTTTATAGGCCAGTTGGGGAAGGGGGCAGAGGGAGAGAAAGTCAAGAAGGATGGTCTCTTCCACAAGGGATGGAACTGCCCGGGACCCAAAAATTCGAGTCCAGTGTGTCATTAGCTGTCTCCTGGCCTGGATCGCAGATCCAGCCCCAGACTGGGTATCATTCCACCAGAGGAGAATGTTCTATGCCCAGCTGGAGTCACTTTAAATGAGAGCTGTGGGCCTCGTTTCTGGAAATCCTCTCACTTCAAACCCAGAACCAAACTGTTCTTCACCTGGGCTCTGGCATTTCAAAAGCAGATGGAGAAAAAGAATTCAAAAATAACTCCATCAGAAGACGCACTATGAAATTAGGTTATGTTTTCTCAGTTGCCGAGTGTGAAAAAATAATGTAATACCTTAAATACCATCACTGTTCTTTATCAGAATTTCTAAGTCAGAGACTTAAACCAAAGTCAGGTAAGTTATAAAGTTGGTACTAGTCTCATAAGGTAAACTCATAGAGTCATATCTCTCAACAACCACATATATGATTCACTTTCATCTCTCTCTGGACTCCCAGACTAACATCTACATTGGATTGAACTGATTTCTTCTAGGAAGATGTTGAATTTTATGGTTGTTGTTCAAGTAGACAGAATCACAAACCTTCACAGTCAAGCTAAGCCAGTTCAAGACTTTAAACTTTGGGTGATCTTCAAAATGCATTGAAAAAAAACTGTTTCCAAAGATATGTATCGAACAAAGATGTGGGGTACAGGTAAACTCGTACCCTATTAGAAGGTAAATTGGAAAGATCTTCCCGAAAAGCAGTCTGGCAACATACACCAAAAAGCAAAATGTGTTTATGATTTGATTTCATGTTTTTCACTCTGAGGAGATAATCTAAAAGAAATAATAAGATAAACACACAAAGATGTATATATGAAAATTATAATTACAAGGCTGATTATAAAGATAACATAATATCAATATAATTATGATCCAAGAAGGTTAAATACATAATGGTCATTCATATGGAAATATTCCGCAACTACCACAAGTGAGTCATGCAGAACTAGTTTACATCCACATTATATTAGGCAGAAAAAGGAAGACTTAGAGTATGCTGCCATGTTGCTTTTAACAAAATACTATCTGTATATAAAGTCTAAAATATTATATACAAACAATTAAAACTTGTTGTCTCTGGATTTCTGGGTGAAAGGGTAGTACTATTTTTCTTTCTTTCCTTTCACTTTCAAGAGAAAAAGCCCAATGCGTTTTATAATTAAAAAAAGATAGTTATTTAAAATTTTAACTATTGAAGGTGGGAGGAAAGGGGACGACAGAGGATGAGATGGTTGGATGGCATCACCAACTCAATGGACATGAGTTTGAGTGAGCTCCGGGAGTTGGTGATGGAAAGGGAGGCCTGGGGTGCTGTAGTCCATCGAGTTGCAAAGAGTCAGACACAACTGAGCCACTGAACTGAACTGAACTGATAAATAGTACAAAATTTTGCTTTCACAAATTTTAAGGAAGGTTTTTAATTTTTGAAGTTTCAGAAAACTGGTCAATAATTCTTAATGTAAGGCAGAATCGGAAGTGAATTTTCTCAGATTCAAACAAAACAATTCTTTGAAAGCCAAGGAAAACAGAAGAAAATATTTAAATGCTCAGTAATCTTGCAATTAAGAACGTAGGCTGAGATCCATGGTAATTGTTGAAAAAATATGTTTGTCATTGTCTCTAAATCTGCAGAGAAGCAGAAACAGTTTGTCAATAAATGATTCAGGTATCATGAGGATGAATTCCAAGAACTGTCTATCATTGATTCTATTATGAGCAAGTTGACAAAGCTTTTGTTATCTTCTCAGTTGGAGCGAGTTTTACATTGTAAGTTTACATAGCAATTTCTCTCTGGGTATCTCTCCATTGATTCTCAAAACAAGCTCATCTTAAAACAAAACTCTAGCCAGAATAAAGTTTAACACATGTTCAGTGATAAAGGGAGATCAGTCATTTTTGAGGAGGGATGATGTGCATTTGTCTATCAAAACAACAAAATAAAGGGAGTAAATGACCTTCTGTCCAAGGACTCTGTGAATACAGAGGTGTGATGAGCTCAGTTTCCTCTAAGTGCAAAAGGGGTGACAATAAAATAAATAATAACATTAGTAAGTAATCATAGCTAACACAACTTAATAATAGAAAAGACAGGTCCTGGAGTAGAGGGGAGGTGGGAAGTATGTTCTGCAGAGGAGAAAGCACAGGGTGGGAGAAGAATTTGGAGATCTAAGAACAACACATATTTGTTGTTCAGTCACTATGTCGAGTTCAACTCTTTGTGACCCCATGAACTGTAAGATGTCAGACTCCTCAGTCCTCCATTATCCTCCAGAGTTTGCTTAAATTCATGCCCACTGAGTCAGTGCATGCATACATGCCTGCTAAGTCGCTTTAGTCATGTCCAACTCTTTGCAACACTATGGACTGTAGCCTGCCAGGCTCCATCTGTCCCTGGGATTCTCCAGGCAATAATACTGAAATGAACTGCCATGCTCTTCTCCAGGACATCTTCCTGACCCAGGGATCAAACCTGTGTCTCTTAAGTCTCCTGCAATGGCAGGCAGATTCTTTACTACAAGGGCCACCTGGGAAGACCCATTGAGTTGGTGATGCAATCTAACTGTCTCATCTTCTGCCACCCCCTTCTCCATTTGCCTTCAATCTTTTCTAGCATCACGGTCTTTTCCTATGAGTCAGCTCTCTGCATCAGGTAGCCAAAGTATTGGAGCTTCAGCCTCAGTCCTTCAAATGAATTTTCAGGGTTGATTTCCTTTAGGATTGACTGATTTGATCTCTTTGCAATCGAAGAGACTCTCAAGAGTCTCTCCAGCACCACGATCCAAAATCCTCAACTCTTCTGCGTCCAGCCTTCTTTATGGTCCAACGCTCACATCCATACATGACTACTGGAAAAACCATAGCTTTGACTATACAGACCTCTGTGGGCAAAATGATGTCTTTGTTTTTTTAATATGCTGTATAGATTTGTCATAGCTTTCCTTTCAAGGAGCAAGGGTAGGGGCTTTACAAATAGCTGAGGAAAGAAGAAAAGCCAAAGGCAAAGGAGAAAAAGAAAGATATATGCCTGCTGAGCAACTAGTATAAAATTATTTCCATATTTCAATCATGCTGAGTCCCCCTGTAATCTTTGGGTGCAGCTGGCATTGGGATTAGTTCCAGACGTGATGCACCAAATCAGGGTTTCTCTACACGCACTCTCTTAAGCTAGCAGTTCTAAAAGATGGGCATTTTTGCTGCCCCCTTCCAGTACATTTGGCTATTTCTGGGGACATTTTTAATTGTCACAGCTAGGGGAGGGAGCTACCAGCATTTAGCAGGTAGAGACTAGGAACAGTGCTAACCATTCTACAGCCCCATGATAAACAATTATCTTACCTGAAATGTCAATAGTGCCAAAGTCAAGACACACTGCCTTAAGCATTGTATACAAAAGCTATAATAAAGTTTTCTAATAATATTCTTTAAATGGGTTAATTTGATACTTCCAAAATTTGGCACTTCTCAAAATGATGAGTAAAATGATGGCCATTTCAAATTATTTTTGCTCCTGGAAATTTTCAGTCATTTCTGGAATTCTGTAATTCCAGACATGACATCATCTTTTAGTGATTTTCATTCTCTAGATCAGAAGAAGGCAAATTCATGGAAGGACGTCAAAGTCTTTTAATACAGCAGAGGTCTAAATGAAAAATAAGGCATGAAACAGCAACTTTCAACGTGAGCAAAAATTTGAAAGTGCCTACCATGCATTTCTTCTACAAAAGCTTACAAGGTCGCACAACAATGTGAAGGTACTTAATGTTATTGAATTGTACACTTAAAAATGGTTGAAGTGGTAAATAGAAATTGTAGAAAACAAACTTATGGTTACCAAAGGGGAAAAAGGAGGATAAATTAGGTGTTTGGTATTAACACATTCACACTGCTGCTGCTGCTGCTGCTAAGTCACTTCAGTCGTGTCCGACTCTGTGCGACCTCATAGACGGCAGCCCACCAGGCTCCCCCGTCCCTGGGATTCTCCAGGCAAGAACTCCGGAGTGGGTTGCCATTTCCTTCTCCAATGCATGAAAGTGAAAAGTGAAAGGGAAGTCGCTCAGTCGTGTCCGACCCTCAGCGACCCCACGGACTGCAGCCCACCAGGCTCCTCCATCCATGGGATTTTCCAGGCAAGAGTACTGGAGTGGGGTGCCATCGCCTTCTCCGAAAATATTCACACTACTATATATATAGTAGATAATCAACAAGGACTGAGCCATACACCTGAAATGGTAACACAACATTGTAAATCAGCTATACTTAAATTTTTTTCTTCAGAAAAGGCTCTTTCTCTTACCTTCTGAGACAGCCCACACTCTATCTGTAAAGTATGTTTCTCTCTAAGTAAATCCAATTCTTACCTATCAAAAAATATATATAATAAAAACCTACATTTTCTTTCTTCTTTCTCAGGAATTCTTACTC
Source organism: Neotragus moschatus (assembly GCA_006410615.1). Classification (NCBI taxonomy): domain Eukaryota; kingdom Metazoa; phylum Chordata; class Mammalia; order Artiodactyla; family Bovidae; genus Neotragus; species Neotragus moschatus. The sequence continues at coordinate 2,819,203 of SJYA01000280.1, forward strand.
TTGGGATTTTTTTGTATTACCACCACTATTACTGGTCCACAGAAATATCTCTTCTGAATTTCTGAAACATATTTATACAAATTATTCACTGATCATCTGTGATTATACGTGTGTATATGCCAAAGAATGCTCAAACTACTGCACAATTGCACTCATCTCATATGCTAGTAAAGTAATGCTCAAAATTCTCCAAGCCAGGCTTCAGCAATACGTGAACCATGAACTTCCAGAAGTTCAAGCTGGTTTTAGAAAAGGCAGAGGAACCAGAGATCAAATTGTCAACATCCGTTGGATCATGGAAAAAGCAAGAGAGTTCCAGAAAAACATCTATTTCTGCTTTATTGACTATGCCAAAGCCTTTGACTGTGTGGATCACAATAAACTGTGGAAAATTCTGAGAGAGATGGGAATACCAGACCACCTGACCTGCCTCTTGAGAAATCTGTATGCAGGTCAAGAAGCAACAGTTAGAACTGGACATGGAACAACAGACTGGTTCCAAATAGGAAAAGGAGTACGTCAAGGCTGTATATTGTCACCCTGCTTATTTAACTTACATGCAGAATACTTCATGAGAAATGCTGGACTGGAAGAAACACAAGCTGGAATCAAGACTGCTGGGAGAAATATCAATAACCTCAGATATGCAGATGACAGTGTCCTTATGGCAGAAAGTGAAGAGGAACTAAAGAGCCTCTTGATGAAAGTGAAAGAGGAGAGTGAAAAAGTTGGATTAAGGCTCAACATTTGGAAAACGAAGATCATGACATCCAGTCCCATGACTTCATGGGAAATAGATGGGGAAACAGTGGAAACAGTGTCAGACTTTATTTTTCTTGGCTCCAAAATCACTGCAGATGGTGACTGCAGCCATGAAATCAAAAGACGCTTACTCCTAGGAAGAAAAGTTATGACCAACCTAGATAGTATATTCAAAAGCAGAGATATTACTTTGCTGACTAAGGTCTGTCTAGTCAAGGCTATTGTTTTTCCAGTGGTCATGTATGGATGTGAGAGTTGGACTGTAAAGAAGGCTGAGCACCGAAGAATTGATGCTTTTGAACTGTGGTGTTGGAAAAGACTCTTGAGAGTCCCTTGGACTGCAAGGAGATCCAACCAGTCCATTCTGAAGGAGATCGGCCCTGGGATTTCTTTGGAAGGAATGATGCTAAAGCTGAAGCTCCAGTACTTTGGCCACCTCATGCGACGAGTAGACTCATTGGAAAAGACTGTGATGCTGGGAGGGATTGGGGGCAGGAGGAGAAGGGGACAACAGAGGATGAGATGGCTGGATGGCATCACTGACTCGATGGGCGTGAGTCTGAGTGAACTCTGGGAGTTGGTGATGGACAGGGAGGCCTGGCGTGCTGCGATTTATGGGGTCGCAAAGAGTGGGACACGACTGAGCGACTGAACTGAACTGAACTGAACTGATGTGTGTGTCTTCAATTTTTTAATTTTTTTAAAACTTAGAGAATTCCCTGGAAGTCCAGTGGTTAAGATTCTGTGCTTCCAATGCAGTGGGAACAATTTGATCCCTGGTCTAGGAACTATGGTCTTCCCAGAAAGCTCAGTTGATAAAGAATCTGCCTGCGGTACAGGAGACTCAGGTTCAGTCCCTGGGTCTGGAAGATCCCCTCGAAAAGAAAATGGCAATTCACTCTAGTATTCTTGCCTGGAAAATCCCGTGGACTGAGGAACCTGGTCACCTACAGTCCATGGGGTGGCAAGAGCCAGACACGATTAGCAACTAAACCACCACCATCTGGGAATTCAGGTCCCACAAGCTGCACAGTATGGCCAAAAAGCAATACAACACACACACAAAAATGTTACATTTTAAGTTGTGTATATTTTACCACACACAAACACAGACGCCTACAAGGAAAGTCTAGTAGGACAATAAGTCCATGGAATGAAGATTCTCAATATGAGTCTCTTTCTAGAAATAGGCGAATATATTAAAATCTGAATCCATGCTAGAATCTCAGTACCACCACCTCTCCTTAAGTCTGATGGACTGTGTGTACTCATGCCAAAATGGTCAGTGTGTTGGACGTCTCTAGAGCCTTTTTCCCTATCCTCTTGGCTCTACTGTTTTACTGTGAGTTATTGCTCAGGAACCACTTTGGGTAGCCCCTCAGCCCCTCTGCGTAGCCATGCCACCCACTTATCACTTTCTGCCCTAGGGCTTCTCTGCTGCTCCTGCTACTGCCTGGGACACCATTCCGCCTCAGCCATTCTGACGCCCGCACTATGTGGAAGTATGAGGGTATTAACATCATCTGGGAAACCAGGTAACTTTAAGGCACATTCTGCATGACTGATTAGAAGGTCCCCAGCATACAGTCTATTTATATTTATTTTGTTGTTGTTTAGCCATTAAGTCATGTCCAACTCTTTTGAGGCCTCATGGACTGTAGCCCACCAGGTTTTTCTGTCCGTGGGATTCTCCAGGCAAGAATACTGGAGTGGGTTGCCACTTCCTTCTCCAGGGAATCTTCCCGGCCCAGGGATCGAACCCACGTCTCCTGCATTGGTAAGTGTATTCTTTACCACTGAGCCACCTTGTATATGCAGCACAAAGTCTCTCTGGAAGAGTCCCCAAAGAACTACTCACAGGGATTTTCCTACAGCAGTTAGGACTTCCTGCTGTCACTGCTGAGGGCTTGGGTTAGATCCCTGGTCGGGCAGTTAAGATCTCACAAGCCACATGGTACAACCAAAAATAAAAATAAAAGAACAAGTGGCTTTGTTGTTTTCAGGAAATGAAACTGGGTGGCTGAAGAAGACGGGGTGAAGAGAGAATTTTCATAAAGAATTTTATGCCTTTTGAATTTTGAATCATGTAAACATAGTGGCTATTTAAGAATAAAACAGAATCTAAATTTAAATAAAATCATTAATGTGAGAACATCTTATTTGATGTAAGAGTAAGAAGACCTAAATATCCAGATTGCTTCCAGTCCTATAGATTGGGGGAAAAAATAGATTAGCTGTGACGAGGCTGTCACATTAAGAAATTACCTTAAAAAGTCAAGCGTGTCATAGATTATCTGCTCATAAATGGGGCTTTTATAGAGGAAATAGCACTTTTAGTTCAGAAAGCAATCATCATATTATGTTGGTCACGTTTTAGACAGTACATGTCAGAAACGTTGGAATGAAACTTCTGGCTAGAAGATATTTCTGGTGACTTCAAATTGATTATATATCAAAAATAATGGAAAGGTGTGTACCATACATCAGACTACTAAACTAACTGACAAGGGCATTTTACTTTTCTGTGATATTTTAGCAATAGCCTTGGTCTAGAAGCACATTCAAGTGAATCCAGACAAATTCTGTGAGATCATTTCAGAGGAAGGATTCCTTGATTTTGTCAGATTTCTCAAAATGGCCCCACCTGCTTCTAGTTATATCAAACTTAGGCTACAAAACAGATTTTCATATCAAAAAATCTGGAAACCTTGTGTACCCTCACTAAATCTATTATAAACACAGTGACTTCCTTTAGTGATGGTTTTTGCTACATTTTAAACAAACATGAGAGATAAAAAACCTGTTTTATAGGAAAATTAATCCATGACATTTCCTTTAATCAGTTCACCTAGTGAATTTAACTTTTTACTCACATAATCTGGATTTACAATAAAAACTTTCAGGAATATTTTTGTGCATAATACATAGTTATGATACCAACCAGGGTTCTTGGTCTTCCCCAAGCAATAGACACTGACTACTAGCCAGACAAGAAATTCAAGTAAGACATTATTGGGGCTACTGCACCGGTTGCAGGAGGGAGCAAAAACAACTAATAGAGTCCCTTCTCACTCGCCCTTGTTTAATCGCTAAGTTGTATTCATAGTTTTGTAACCCCATGGACTGCAGCACACAAGGCTTTCCTGTCCTTCACTGTCTCCCAGAGATTGCTCGAATTCATGTCCACTGAGTCGGTGATGCTATCTAATCATCTCGCCCTCTGTCTCCCTCTTCTTTTGCCGTCGATCTTTCCAGCATCAGGGTCTTTTCCAATGAGTCATCTCTCCACATCAGGTGGCTAAAGTATTGGAGATTCAGCTTCAGCATCAGTCCTTCCAGTGAATATTCAGGGTTGATTTCCTTTAGGATGGACTGGTTTGCTCTCCTTCCAGTGCAAGGGACTCTCAAGAGACTTTTCCAACACCATGGCTTGAAAGCACCACATCTTTGGCACTCAGCCGACTTTATGGTCTAACTCTCACATCGATACATGACTGCTTTCCCCTCTTGGTATTTCTTATGTGAGGTGAGGAGAGGGGTGTATCCAAAAGGTCAGGCTGGAGGGGTGGTTTAGGTCGCTTGCTCACACCTTTGTGGTGCTGAGGGCAGGGGGGCAAGCATAGTACCCTGCCTTTGCTCCTACATTCAGTTTTTGTTCCTGGCTCTTCAGAAATGGCAGCTGGAATTTTTTTTTTTTTAATCTTTTGATCCAGAATCTGCCCCAACTGTGCTTTTACACAGTTATTTTTGGTCCCATACAGCTCCTTTGTATTTTGTTGTCCAGGTGCAAGCACTGCAACCCTGCAGTGAAGCATCCCAGGTCCCAGCCTGCCTCAGTTATAGTATTTTATATGACTTTAGATACTCTTGCTAACTCCAATTCTTCCACTTTCACACATGGGAAAACTGAGGCTAGAAGATGGATTTGGCTTGCCTTCCTCACACAGTATGACAGCACAAGAAAATACACACAGGTCCTCAACCCCTATTCTGTCTATGCAGAGACGGTGCTTCTCGTTTGCACAGGGAAAAACTACGAGCTGTGTTCTCCCTACTTTCTTTCTGTCCTTCATTGACTACCCAGGGATTTATTCTTGATAAGATTACAAAATCAAATATGAGTTGGATCCAACTAAGGAAAATGATAAAACTGGGTATTTTTTAAGCATAACAGCAAAGCAAAATAACTACTATGCGATGTGACTACTTTAAAAATTATTCTGTTGGTTGCCATCCAAATGTTTACTCACAATAATTCATGGGAATGACTATCACATGCTAGGAGAAAGTATAATTAAGGTTGCCTGCTAGCATTGCACTACATAATAATAATCTGTTTATTCAGAAGCTCCACTTTGTCTTCCAAAGGTTGATTCAGGAGCTTCTTAATCTGACGAGATATGTTTTATTATGCTTTCCTTTGTAATGAACATTGGAATAGTTAATACAGCGACTGATTCTTTATTGAAAACAATATATTACAGAGAAAAACTTTTCCTCCTTCTGAGAAAGCAATCTCCCAGTTCCAGTGTGGGCATATTAACCATCTAAATTTGATCTTCTCACGAAACTTTTAATTGTCTTTAACAATACATGCTGGGTCTTATACTAGAGAAAAAAATAAGGTGACTATTTTAAGCTAAATACTTATTAAGTAGCAAAAGCAATGAACTTCACTTAGTTTGTATTTAATAGGCCTTATATTTACTGAAGCCTGAAACTCTGGCTATTACTACTTACATAACACTGAACCTGGTGCTGGCATACAAACATGATAGAGATGTTAACCAAATTAAATAGAGAAAACTTCTCATGAGAGATTATCTATTCATCATCAAGGGATATTTTAGAACTCCCTAGAGATTTTTAATATTAAGGTTAGCTTCTGGGTAATTCAGAAAAACTTCCCTAGAATTTTGGAGATGAACCATTCAATTTTGAAACATCAATTTCCCTTCCTATAACTGCGGTCATTATGGAAGAAGACATTTTTAGTCCCACATATGTAGCTTCTGGACACTGGTAACAAACGTTTTCTTTCTTTACCATTCAAAACATCCATAGTTTTCCTGGGAACAATAAGTGATTTTGTTTTCGTTTTTGTTTTTTTATAAAAATAATAATGTTTTTAAAAAACATTATTAACCCTAGTAATAAGGTTTAATAATATATGGCCAAAAATAATATATGTTTTTAAATTCCAAAGCAGTCAAGGCATTATTTGGGCAAAGAAATCAACCAGTTCAACCCAAATTAAATCAGTGATAGCATGTAAACAAAAACAGAATCTTTGGTGATGATAGTTAATTATTTAACCCAGCATTTAATAACTTCATTGGTTTGAGAGCCAAAATATGAATCTATATTTTCAGCTTGAACCCAGATCCAAGTTATTCTCAATCTAACCTTGAGCCGGGCCAGATGAAACACCAAAGGGCTATTTCTAGGCTAGTCTGCTAGTGTCCATTTTAAGGAGTGAAGAATCTGGACTGTTTTTTCTCCCAAACTCACCTGAAGCACTTTTAAAGTATAAACACATCTTATCCATGAACTTGTTCAAAACATCCTTCTGCTTGTGCTTCTCAGCAGCAGACAATTCCCCCTGGAGCTACTCTGAACATGTTCAACACGATGGACCTGCCAATACATGGAATGAAAAATGTCAGACTGACCCTCCAGTTGGAATCGATCTGTTCTTTTCCACTTTGAAAAGTTCTTTGTCATTTTCACTCACTCTGCAGGTATGGAATTCTCTTGTAACAGTTTATGGGGTCGAAGCTTTGGTGGATGTGCAGTATTCGATTTCTCTTTCTACTTGCAGGAATGCGAGGCCTGAATATGACTTACAGCCCAGGCAGTAACCAAAATGACAACATGTAGGAAAGAGTAAATTGACTGACCCCGAAGCTAAATGTCTGTCTCAGAGATTTACGGTAGGGACTTTAAAGGGATACCCAGGAGCCAAGAAGTACTGCTGGATTTCTTGAACTCATGGTGTTCTTCCTTTCAACCTACCTAAGAAACCGGAATTAAACCACTGGCTATACCCTCTTCTGTTACAGAAGAGGTGGCAATGGTATTCATGCTCTTAGTTCTCCACATTAATAATTGTCATAGAAACATTACACCAACATCCTTAGACTTCTATGGTGCATTTTGCCAGAAACTCATGAAGAAGGTTGAAGAAATCTAACTAAAAGAAGAACCACTAACCTATGTGTGATAAAAGTTCACTTTTTTGGATCCATTTTATTGTGATATAATTGACACACACCACTGTGTAAGTTTCAGGCATATAACATAAAGATTTGACCTTCATATATTGTGAAATGATGTCCACAGAAATGTAGTTCACATCCATCATCTCATACAGACAAAAAAAAAAAAAGAGGCAAAAAATGTTATTTTGATCATAACGAGAGCCCTTTGGATCTTTTCTAAAGGCCCTTGACAAGAGGAAAAGGGAAGAGTCTTTAAGTGATGCAGAAAAAAATTGGTGAGGCCAAGCAAAGAATTTGGGCTCAAAAAAATTGCATGCCCTTTACGAGCTATACAAACTTGAGTTATTCAAGTCTTTCTGGCTCTCAATTTTATCATTTACACAATGAAAAATTAAATGACATCTAATTTCCATCTCAATTTTAAAACTCAGATTCTGTGATGAGATATGTCAGTAAAAAGCATCTATTAGTTACTTCCCAAAATTATTTTTTAAATTAACCACATTTCAGAAAGTACTACATTAAACATTTTGCATAAGGATTTTTTTTTCATATTTAACCCTAAGCAACACTTGAGGAGACATTTGACCAAGACTATCAAACACATTTCTTCATAGGGTGACCAGCAGTTAAAACAGGACTCTCAGTTTTGCAACTCAGAGGCCCGTGTCCCAGAAATCCCCTCGGGCACAGGTAAGACAGAAAGGCTCCTCACTTTATGTCATGATCACCCTATATTAGTCCTTCTCTTCCAACCCCTCCGCAGCGCCTTCCTCTACAAAAATCAGTTCCTTCATTTGTCAGATTCAGTCCCAACCTTTACTGATTCGGTCCCAACCAAGAAAGACCTTCTATAAGGAACTGTAGTTGAGAATTGTCTTGGTTCTGTTTCTCAGGCCCCATTTAATAAGCCTCGGAGAGCCTTGGCCAGCTGCTTGCCTACTGAGAACTTATTCTTGTATTGGTGGAAAATCCCGCTATAATAATCTGACCTCTCAACCACAGCCTTGACAACTTGCCATGCCCTTCTCCCACTCCCATGTAGGAGCAATACCTGCTCCCTTGATGGAGGGATACAGTACCTGTATGCCTTGATGAAGGTCTGAGTCCTTGTTTTGAAGTGATTTAACTTTCCACCTAAGAGCTTCCTTGATGGCTCAGTGGTAAAGAATCTGCCTGCAGCGCAGGAGACTCAGGTTTGATCCCTGCAAGATCCCCTGAAGAAGGAAATGGAAACCTACTCTACCCATTCCAGTATCCAGTACGGATGTGAGAGTTGGACTGTAAAGAAAGCTGAGCACTGAAGAATTGATGCCTTTGAACTGTGGTGTTGGAGAAGACTCTTGAGAGTCCCTTGGACTGCAAGGAGATCCAACCAATCAATCCAAAAAGGAAATAAGTCCTGAATATTCATTGGAGGGACTGATGCTGAAGCTGAAACTCCAATACTTTGGCCACCTGATGTGAAGAACTGACTCACTGAAAAGACCCTGATGCTGGGAAAGATTGAAGGCGGGAGGAGAAGGGGATCACAGAGGATGAAATGTTTGGATGGCATCACCAACTCAATGGACATGAGTTTGATCAAGCACTGGAAGTTGGTGATGGACAGGGAAGCCTGGCATGCTGTAGTCCATGGGGTCTCAAAGAGTCAGACGTGACTGAAGAACTGGACTGAACTGACCAGTATTCTTGCATGGAAAATCCCATAGAAAATCCTACTTTCTGGTAGTTGCTTGGCCTGTGAAAGCATCACTGCAAACTTCACGTGCCATTCTCCCTGTGTGCATGGGACCAAATTCCCCCGTTTCATAAGGTCACCAATTACATTAGATTATGGGCTGCCTTAATGACTCTGTTTTGACTTATTACCTCTGTAAAGACCTTGTCTTCAAATAAGATCACATTCTGAAAGACTACTAGGGTTAAGATTTCAACATGTCTTTTTAGGGGGCACAATTTACTCCTCAGCACATGGCTTGTACATTTGTCACAAGTCATAGAAGTAAGCATTTAAAATGTGTGCCTTATACTATAAAGTCAACTGTAGAAAAGCTTGACATCGATGAACATTTTGTTGTCACTGAGAGTTATGTTTTATTCAGTGGGAATTTGTAGGGCCTCAAGCCTGGGAGGCAGCATCTCATGTAACCCTGAGAGAACTGCTTCAAGGAGGTAAGGAGAACAGGAGTTTTGCAACAAAAGACACGAGTCTGAACATCAAAAGATTATTGTTAATTAAAGATCAGAGATGTCAGGCTGAGGAATTTAGCACTTTTGTATACATGGGAAGATGCAAACGTCTGGGCTCCCTGAAATCATTCCTTTGATAAGCACCTTGGCTATCTGGAGTCAGTATCCTGTGTCTTCACACTGTGAGCATCCTCAGGGGAAATTTGACATGTAAAATGCATGTTAAAGAAGAGAACTCGCCCTCTGTCTCTGAATACAATAGTGCATTATAAGGCGAACCTTGATTTTGTCCTACATTTTCCCCAACAATATTAAACCCAGCATATTAAACTCAGCAAATAGATAACTCATCCCGCTTTTCCTCATGCAAGAAATTAAGCAACTGCTACCTAATGTTGCTTATACTTTACATAATTCAAGTGATTTCCTAATGAAGAACTGACTTTTTAAATACAAGGATATGAATACAGAGTGGTAAAAATTTAGAATTCCAAGTGATTTTAAAACTTGTTACTTTGGCCTCATCAGTGGAGTGCAGTGTTGAAGAGCATATTTTTTCAGTGGTAAGAAATCTCACACTGTAATAAATTGATATCAACTTTATAAACCAAAGACTTGTGAAGTGAAAAACTATCACAAAGGTCCACAAGAATACCCTCTTTTTTGGAGACATGGAGAAGTTAGTGCTGTGCCCAAGATCACACAGCTAGAAACTGGAAACCACATTTCCTGACAACTCAACTCAGAACCTTTCTAAGCTCAGGCTCTTTCTACACTCAGTTCTTGCTATTTTCTGTGTGAAATGCAAAAGAGAGAAAGAAGAGTCTAACACAACTACCACAGGAAAGGGAGGACAAAATTTCATGTCCAAGAAAGTAAAGCTCTAATTGCTTTGTTCATGGCAAAAAGAGGGGGAAACTGTGGAAACAGTGGTTTACTTTATCTTTGGGGGCTCCAAAATCACTGCAGATGGTGACTGCAGTCATGAAATTAAAAGACACTTACTCCTTGGAAGGAAAGTTATGACCAACCTAGACAGCATATTAAAAAGGAGAGACATTATTCTGTCAACAAAGGTCTGTCTAGTCAAAGCTATGCTTTTTCCAGTGGTCATGTCTGGATATGAGAGTTGGACTATACAGAAAGCTGAGTGCCAAAGAATTGATGCTTTTGACCTGTGGTGTTGGAGAAGACTGTTGAGAGTCGCTTGGACTGCAAGGAGATCCAATCAGTCCATCCTAAAGGACATCAGTCCTAGGTGTTCATTGGAAGGACTGATGCTGAAGCTGAAGCTCCAATATTTTGGCCACCTGATATGAAGAGCTGACTCATTTGAAAAGACCCTGATGTTGGGAAAGACTGAAGGCAGGAGGAGAAGGGGATGACAGAGGATGAGATGACTGGATGGCATCACCAACTCAAAGGACATGAATTTGGGTAAATTCCAGGAGTAAACAGGGAGGCCTGGCATGCTGCAGTTCATGGGGTCGCAAAGAGTCAGACATGACTGAGCAACTGAACTGAACTGAATTGCTTTGTATGATAAAAATGTAAGAATAAAAATTCCAAAATTCAATTAATTGTCTTATTATGTCTTTATTGTGGATATGCAGTTTTTCCTGAAATTTCTGTCATGAGGAGTTGATGTGTAAAGGCTTGAAAAACAGAAAATTCTGTCTTAAATGCTTCTACATCTACAATTTAAGTATATTTGTAAGAGTTCATACATGTACGTGCATGCGTGCCTAGTTGTGTTGGACTCTTTGTGACCCCATGTACTGTAGTCTGCCAGGCTTCTCTGTCCACAGAATTTTCCAGGCAAGAATACTGGAATGGGTTGCCATTTCCTCCTCGAGGGAATCTTCATGACCCAGGGATTGAACCCCTGTCTCCTGTGAGTCTCCTGCGTTTCAGACAGATTCTTTACTGGACTGGTCAATTAAAATACACTCTTATTTTTCTTAGATTGATAGAAAGTTATTTTGCTTTAAACCTAGTGAAGACATAGAGAAAGAATGTCATAATCATTTTACTACTTAAAGCAAAGTGACATTATTTTCTTCATTAAATAAGATTTTTAACCAAAGAGATGTGGTTACTGCAAAATAAATTATCTGAAGATCTAGTAATTTGAGATGTGATCTCTATGTAATTCATATATCTCACACTCACAGATATATTTGTATTCATTCTTTCATTTCTTAATTCATTTATTCAACAAAAATTTGTTGAGCACTTATTATGGGCCTGTCTCTTTACCACCAGGTTTAAAACATAAAAATACAAAATATTCTTTCTGTTTCCTTATCAGAAATAGTTACTTAGATGGTAACAACTGTTAGAACAAGATAACTCCAGGCCATCTGTCAAATGTTTACCATTATCAAAAGTCTTCCTGGAGGGAGTTGCTACTTTGGCTCACCTTACCAGCAATAATGTAATTTTTCCAAGTTTCAAAGTGTTCTAAATGCCTCAGACACAGCAGAGAAATAAAATAAGATCCCTGACTCTGGTAAGTTTACATGCCATTGGAAGAAACAAAAATAAACAAATAAATATATAACATCAAGTAGTACATAGTTCAAGAAGAACAATGAGTGTAGTAGAAAGATAGGGAGAATGTGAGGTGCTGGCGGGTGGTGACTTGTGGGGGAGGGCACTGCTATTCAAATAAGATGGTCCAGAAAGTCCTTTCTGAATAGATAACATTTGTACTCTTACCTGGAAAATCCCATGGGCGGAGGAGCCTGGTGGGCTGCAGTCCACGCGGTCGCTAAGAGTCAGACATGACTGAGCGACTTCACTTTCCCTTTCACTTTCATGCATTGGAGAAGGAAATGGCAACCCACTCCAGTGTTCCTGCCTGGAGAATCCCAGGGATGGGGGAGCCTGGTGGGCTTCCATCTATGCAGTCTCATAGAGTCGGACATGACTGAAGCGACTTAGCAGCAGCAGCAGCAACATTTGTACAGAGACATGAATAAAATAAAAGCAAGGCTGTGTATATCTTGGGGGAAGCTGTTTAGTCAAAGGAAACAGCAAAGGCAACAATGTGCTAGAAACACATTTAGTATATTAAAGCAAGGGGACGAGTTACAGCAAGGAGACCAGTGTGGCCAGCTTTCATGGAAAGGAGGAACGTGAGAGAAAACGACTAAGAAATGTAGACCTTTGTCTTTGCATTTTAGAGTCACTGTGATGTGAGTGTTCTGGAGAGTTCTGGAATAAGAAAGGGCACAATCTGATTGGCATTTCTAAAACATCGCTTTGTTTTCTGTATGCAAATTAGATTCTAGGAGAACAAGAGTAGGAGATGAGTTGTAAGGCTTTTTGGTGGCTGTCCAGGTGAAAGCTTGGCCAAGGATGATAATGATGAAGCATGGCTGAATTTTTGACATGTTTTCGAAGTAGAGCCAAAGGATTTACTAGAGTATTCTGGGTATAAGGAAAAGGAATGTGACAGTTGGGGTTGAGTAACCGAGTAAGTGGTGGTATCTGTCCCTGAAACGGGAAAACTGGAGAGAGAAGGACATCAGGGTCCAGCCCAAGGGCACTGGTGAGTTTGAGACGCTCACTAGACATCTGAATGGAGATGCCAAATAGCTCGACACTGAAGTCTGGAGTTCAGGGAGAACTCACAGCTAGAAATAAAGATTCAAGAGCCACCATCCTATTGACAATTTTTAAAACCACAGAATTGAATGAGAGCAATAAGAAAGGAGTGTCAATTGGAAAAAAAATGAGGGCCAAAGACTGAATCCTCAACATTTCATGGACCTGACAAAGGAGGAGGAGTCTGACAAGGAATGGCCAAAGGAGAATCAGGAAACCTGGAGAATATGGGATTCAGGAAAACAGCAGAAGAAAATGTATCAAGATGGAAAAAATGATCAATTGAGCCAAAAGTGGTGAGAGAACAAGGTAAGGACTAAACTCTGATTGCATGGGGATGAAGATGGGGCTAAGACCTTGACAACTCAGCCAGTATTAGTGATCTCCAGGAATACTAGCAGTGACTCCTGAACGAAGTAAGTGCAAGAGGGAATGGAAGGTAATGGTAATGTAGCCAACATGTAGTACAAGTATTTGCCAAAGGTTGTGCAGGGGGGCGCCAGTAGTAAAGAACCGTCTGCCAATACAAGAGACTCTATAAGAGATGTGGGTTCGATCCCTGGGTCAGGAAGATCTCCTGGAGGAGGACATGGCAAACCACTTCAGTGCTCTTGCCTGGAGAATCTCATGGAGAGAGGAGCCTGGCGAGCTACTGTCCATTGCATTGCAGAGTTGAACATGACTGAAGCAACTATGCCTGCATGTATGTGCAGTAAAGCAGGGGTCCCCATCCTCCACGATCTAATGCCTGATGATCTGAGGTGGAGCTGATGTCATTAGTAAAAGAAATAAAGTGCATAATAAGTGTAATGCTCTTGAATCATCTCCAAAGCATACCCTGGCCCATGGAAAAGTTATCTTCCATGAAACTGGCACTGGTGCCAAAAATGTTGGGGACCACTGTAAGAACAGAGATCGGCGGTATGAACTAGAGGAGAAACTGTTTCATATAGTCCAGATTTTCTAGTTATAACTGTAAAATAGTTTCTGCCCTACAAACAATTTCATGTGGCTGGGAGTTTCTACATATACTGGCCTTTTCTTAAATTATAACTTTTAATTTTCATATTGGCCATGGTAAAATAAATTTGAGTTCGGGATGCACTTTTGATATCTGCAGATGTTCAGCAGGAAAAACTGCTGAGAAATGTAAAGCAATATTTAGTTTCATTTAAGCCACCCAGGCAACTCCAGGAGTTGGTGATGGACAGAGAAGCCTGGTGTGCTGCAGTCCATAGGGTCACAAAGAGCTGGACACGACTGAGCGACTGAACTGAACTGAAAGCCACCCAGCATCTGAGAGTTCTGAATTTCCCAGAGGACGTCACCATTGCCATGCACACCAAAACTCAATAAGTACTAGTTAGATTAAATTTGACACCACCAAATCCAGAGAAATTAAGGGTAAAAGAAATACCAAAACAAAATATCTGAGGTTGCCTGCAGATGAAGATTCTGCCAAGAAATCTTAAAGACCACTTTCATAAAATGTGGTACAAAGTTGAAGCAATTATGTAGGCAATTTGGATAAGCGACATCAAAATAAAATTGGGGAAAGCCAGATAAAGCTGGATAAATTAACCAAATCACCCAACTGACAGAGCGATGGATGGGGGCAATTGCTCATATTCTTATTTTATCCCTTGTGTTTTATACAACAGAAATAAGGACTGAGCTCTTTCCAAAGTGTTATATTAACTCCCCCTGTAATCATTAGAGATGTTTTCCTCCCTGAGTTGGGAAGTATTCACCAGATCATTTCCTTTAATTAGAATGAATCTGACCGTGTGCTCTGGGCCAAACATCTCCTCACTGTGCACTCAAGACTCCAACCTCAGGAGAGGAGAGACAGCCTCATGTCTCCAGAGCTCCAGAGTGAGACCACCCCTCCCTGGCCTTCACACATCATTCAGGAGCCCTGAATTACGGGCTAATTGTATGGAGTCAACTCAAAAAGCTCTAATTCCTAAGTGCCTTCATTGCCTCTAACCACCCCCATCCTGTCACATCCCTGGCTCTGCTCCAGTCCCTGACTCTGTCCTGAAACTCTTCTGCTGTGCCCTCTGGGCCTCAAGCCAGACATCCTCAAAACATCCAATCACTTCAACTCTCCTCTGGGGCTTTACTGCCCTTCCTAAAGAAAGAGAAAGAAAGAAAGAGAAGTCGCTCAGTCGTATCCGACTCTTTGACACCCCATGGACTGTAGCTGACTAGGCTCCTCCACCCCTGGGATTTTCCAGACAAGAACACCGGAGTGGGTTGCCATTTCTTTCTCCAGGACTGCCCTTTCTAGTCCAACAGATAACTGGATCTCCTCAAAGGCAAACTGCCCCTCAAATGCCCTCAAGAGGTGGTGACTTTCTCTCACCACCTCGTACCCTGAGCAGGGAGCTTAGGAAAAGTCTTCCTGGGGTTTCACTTCTACGCCAGTCTATTCTTCCTAAAGACCTAGCTTTGCATTCCTCTTGTATCTCAAAAACCTTAGCATCCAGTTCACTGCCTTTCCCTCTCCATTTCTCTCTCTCTCTTTTTTTTTAATATTTACTCATTTGTCTGAGTTGGTCTTAGTTACAGCATGCGGGATCTTTAGTTTTGGCATGTAGAATCTAGTGCCCTGACCAGGGATCAAACCCAGGCCCCCATGCCTTAGGAGTGTGGAGTCTTAGCCACTGGACCAGTAGGGAAGCTCCGGTCCCAGTGATATCTTGCTTCATGTTAATGATGTTCCCAGTACCACAACTCCGCTCATGAAATGCCTCTCTGCCATAATCGTGATCTGAACAGTTCCTCAATCAGACTCCCCTGGTCATAACACAGACCTTGTCAAAGTGAATAAATGCAACTCCCCCTTAACCTCAGTTTGAAGAATTTTATTCTCTAACAAACAACTATCCTGCTGCTCCACCCCTTTCCACTCACACTTCTCAGGTCTTCCTTTTCCCTCTGACCCAAACTTAAACACCATGTCAATCACTGTAAACCCTCCCTGGTGAACACTCTCAGCCTCTTGCTCCTCTATCACTTTGTAACCCATCTTTAGCAAAACTTGAACCCTAGTCAAGCTCATCTCTCTACTTTCTCTGTACTTGATCTCTGCAACTAAATGTGGCAAGAGTAAAAAGGTGGGGGGGAACATGCTGGTTGGTCTCATTTTAAATTCATGGCTTCCAATTTCAAGTGGTCTCTGTTCCTGCCCCCAAATAATGCTACATTCTCTTAGAACACCTACTCTGTCACTTACTAAATGACTGTAACATATCTTCTCCTCTATCCTGGACTTCCTTGTTCACTCAGATGGTAAAGAAGCTGCCAGCAGTACAGGAAACCAGGGTTCGATCCCTGGGTTGGGAAGATCCCCTGGAGAAGGAAATGGCAACCTACTCTGGTATTCTTGCCTGGAAAATTCCATGGTCAGAGGGCTACAGTCCTTGCGGCCACAAAGAGTCGGACATGACTGAAGCTCCTAACACTTTCTTTCCTCTGTCCTGAATCTTTGATGACATCGTTCCAGCCCTTCATCACACTCTTAAATAATAAGCTTTCTTTTCACTTCACTGAGAATATTCAGATCATCAGATGAGAACTTCCTCAACTTGACCCACCTACCTTCATTGGCCCCCACACACTATAATTTTCTCCTGTTACTATGATCAGTGATCCTGAGAGAGTGGTCCCAAGCGCAGTAGCATCAGTATCACCAGGGATATTAGAAATGTAAATTCTCAGATGGACTCAGACCTACTGAATCAGAAACTCTGGAGGCGGAGCCTAGCAATCTGTATTCTACCAAGTCCTTGGAGTGACTTTGGCACATGCTAAAGCTTAAGAGCCATCTGGGAAGCATTTTGCTTAAAAATCCTCCCCCAGAAACTGCTTTTAAATTTTAGGGGATAAGAGATGGACAGCAGAAGTTGTAAAAACTCCTCTAAGTGATTTTAATGGGCAGTTTTGAAAATCACTGCTATGACTCATAGCAGTGGTCAGCACTCATATCTAAGGACAACCTTTCAATATGATCAATGGCTTCCTCCACCCTTGCCTCCTCAAAGACTTTTCTCCAGCAATTTCTTCTCTCTCTTGCACCTTTGATTTTTTTTTCTCTGCTAGAGCATTCCTATCTCCCTAAAACACGCTATTTTACCTCTTGCTAAAAAAAGATTCTCTTGACTCTATCTCCAGTTACTGCCCTATTTTTCTATTTATCTTTATAGCAAAGATATACTTTTTAGAATGGGATCTTTTTGATACTTTTTTGATACAAAGCACTCTTGAGAGACACCTCTACTAATGATTTCCAATGCATATGTTTCCATTCCCATTCTCATTAAACTCAATCTAATCAACTTGTTTCCCCACCATCCTAGGAAATCTGGACTTGTCAAAGACAATAATGACATCCATGCTACTCAAGCCAATGGTAAAGTCTCAGTCCTCATTGTACTTGATTTATCAGCAGAAGTTGACACTGTTGAGCATTCTCTCCCACTGGAAACCCTTCCTTCGTTTTGTTTTCAGGAAACCATCTCCTCTTCTTTTAGCTTTTTTCTCCCTGCTGTGTTGGCAACTCCTTCTCTGTCTCCTTTGCTGATTTCTCCTTAACGTTAGAGTCTCCAGACCCATCTTTGGTCCCCCTTTCCTGTCTCTCCACACTCACTCCCTTGGTGATCGCATATCATTTAATGAATTTAAAGACCATCCAACACTAACATCTACAAAATTGCTATCTCCCAGTAAGACCTTGCTTCTGAACTCAAGACTGATAAAGCCATCTACCTATTTACCGTGTCCCGACAGACATCTCAGACTCAAGTGAATTCAACCTCAGACTCAACTGAACTGAACAGTCAACATGTCCTAAACTGATTGCTAAACTTTCCTCCAAATGTGCAGCTCCTTCCACAGTTTTCCCCATCTCAACCAACGGTCACTTTGTCCTTCCAGCTAGGAGTCATCCTTGGTTCCTTGCCTTCTCTCTCTGGTTCACACACACATACCCTATTCAGTCTGCCAGCAAATCCTGTTTGCTCTACTTTTCAAATGTACTTGGAAATCCAGCATTTTTTATCACCTTCCCTGCATCCATCTATAAACTATCATCTTTCTTGCCTGAATTAGGCAATAGCATCCTCACTGGTCTCACAAGTCCATCCTTGTCTCACCAGTCTATTATTAATTAGCCCAGCATCCAGAGAGATGCCTTTAGGATATCTCAGCCCTGGTCATCTTTTCACAGAGAGCTCTCCAACAATAAGAGCGAAGGACTTGACATGTCCCAATAGAGCCATCCAGTTCACCTTCCATGTTTCTGGGTACAGAGCAGGGAGAGAGGGTCTGGGGTGGGAGTGGACTGAAGACATTTGGTGTGAGCTCTGAGGCCAGATCCTGGCTGACATGAAGAGGGATAACAAGGACGTCCCAGTGATTACGGAGGAGTCATTTTGAATACGAGGTTAACAGAACATGAAAATCTTGCCCAGTTTTAGTAATGAAATCTGTTTAGCTTTATCCAGACCCAAGTGAATTCTTTAACTAGAGATTTAACTGAGTTTCACCACTGGTGACTTAAGATTCCTTTTCACACAGGTAAAGTCTAGCAAGACAGAACTACCTTCATATCACACATTTAAAGTGAATGTTATAAATGTTATAAAGTCTGTAAATCATCTCAGTTGCTTAATTAGACATAAAGCCAGATCTCAGAAATGTACAGCAGAAAGAGCTTTAGTCTGAGATATGTGATTAGTCAGTGTTTTCTATCTGCTGGCAGTATACAGATCCTCCATTTTGTGAGTTTGTAGGCGAAAGTAATTTTAACTCAAGTAATTTTGCATGGATGAATTCTCAGCATGTCAGTGCCCTTATTCTTGGCATGCTGAAAAGCCCAAAGCCCTGCATTTCTCTCAGCCTTTGGATCTATAATTTGCCCTATAATTTTCTTGCTCCCTTAGTTCATCTTCCCCTCGTTGAAATTAGAAAATTTTATCCTTTTGTGAATGAAGCCCTCTTGACACCAACCTACCCCAAATGCAGGTAGATAACCCATAAATAATTTAAAGTTAAAAGAGCTGTCACTCTGAGGATTTCACTTGAATCTTGTTCTTAGAAGCTCCCTTTCATGTGAGGATCTGAACACTTTTTTACCAACATTATTGGATGATGATACCTGGCAGTCTTCCTGCAGGTACCTAGGCCTGCTTTGAAAGTCTCTACCTCTGCCTTAAGCCTGCCAGGAGGACTCCATTGTTTCCAGAGAAATAAAACGATGCTTTGTAAAGTTTTTCCATTGTGGTGGTTGATATCTTTCCATTGACCCACTGGAATGTCTTTTATACTCTGGTGGAAATGTAGGACACAATGAAAGTAGGCAGTATCCAAAGTCGATGCCCATTTTATATACCAATATCACGTTTACAAATATAAACTGATGTGGCAGAACAATTATTTTCTTTCGATTCACAGGAGGATTAATAACTCATCGATTTATTATAATGGGATGTGTTTACTTGGTAGAGATCTGAATGTGACGATCTGAAACGGATATTTAATACGGACCTAATTGCTCCACAGGTAAAATTAGATGCCATTCTCTTCTCCAGGGGATCTTCCCGACTCAGGGATCAAACCCAGGTCCCCTGCATCGCAGGCAGATTCTTTACCATCTGAACCATGAGGAAAGCCCTCATTATAACATATATTTCTTTTCTGATTAAGAAGTCACTTTTTAAAATAATTTTTATTTTTGGCTGCACCGGATCTTCATGACTGCATGGGCTTTTCTCTGTTTGCAGTGAGCAGAAGCCACTCTCTCGTTGCAGCGCCCGGGCTTCGCGTTGCAAAAGCCTCTCTCGTTAAGAGCACGGGCTCTAGGGCACTTGAGTTTCAGGAGTTGCAAGGTGTGGGCTCAGCAGTTTCAGCTCAATAGTCGTGGTGCACGAGCTTAGTTGCTCCGTGGCATGTGGAATCTTCCCAGGTCAGGGCTCAAACCCATGTCTCTTGCATTGGCAAGCAGATTCTTTATCACTGAGCCACCAAGGAATCCCAGTCACTTTTATTTATTGTTAGAAACGTGGAACACATATAAATGCAAACGAGTCCCACGTGGCAGTCATGGAGACGTGCCACTCAGATGCCTGTTCAAAGAAGGAATCTTTGCCCAGCCTCCAGGAACATGTCTGGCTGACCACCTCCAAATGATATCTCCTTCGGCAGGCATCCACCTCAAGTTCCCAAATGAAGTCCTGCTTATCTCAAGGCAGCCCCCAAACAGGAACCAAGTAAGGCTATGGTGGCCAAATTTATGGCAACCAAAGTCAAGGAAATGGTTGACACTCCACCTTCCAATACGGGGGTTGTGGGTTTGATCCCTGATCAGGGAACTAGATTTCACATGCTGCAACTGAAAACCCCATGAGCCACAACTAAATAAATATTTTTCAAATAATATAATTTTAAGGACTAGCCAAGGATTAGCCATTTCTGCCCAAAGCACTCCCTTCTAACGGGCTGTCTTTGCTCCTGAACTCCTACTGGCCTCGGAGAGACTGTCTACAACACAATCTGACAGTTTCCTTGCTTAATATTTCTTCCTCCTTTTTTTTTTCTCCACCAGTGTTAACCCCAATAATTCATTTTTTATTTTGATTGAGGTCAAATAATACACATAACATAAAATTTACCTTATTAGCCCATTTAAAGTATACAGTCCAGTATCACTCACATTGTTGAGATGGAAATTCTGTACCCCTTTAACAACTTCCCATCCGACCCTCCCCTGACCCTGGCAAGCACCGTTCTACTTTGTGTTTCTATGAATTCGAAAATTTTAGAACAGTGTCCCCGACTTTTTGGTGCCAGGGATTGGTTTTGTAGAAGACAATTTTTCTAAGGACCGGGGTAAGGGGGTCGCAATGGTTTGGGGATGATTCATGCAAGTTACATTTATTATGCATTTTATTTCTGTTATGATTACATTAGCTCCACCTCAAATCATTAGGCATTAGATTCTAGAGATTGGGGACCCATGCTCTAGATGATTTCATGTAAACAGAATCACATGATATTTGTCTTCTTGACAAATACAGAGTATAATGTCCTCAAGGTTCAAGAATGTGTCAGAACTTCAATCCTTTGTTAAGGCTGAATAACATTACATTGTATGTATTAACTGTATTTTGTTCATCCTTTCATTTGTTCATCCAACTTGGGTTGCTTCCACCTTTTGCCTATTATAAATAAGATTGCTATAAGGGATTTCCCCCAGCGGTGGTTAACACTCTGCCTTCCAATACAAGGGGCATGGGTTTGATACCTGATCAGGAAACTAGATTTCACACGCTGCAACTAAAGATCCCATGAGCCACTACTAAATTCATATTTTTAAAATAATATAATTTTAGAAATAAATAAATAACACTGCTATGGAAAGGGGTATGTAAATACATCTTTGAGACATTGCTTTCAATTCTTTTGGACATATACCCGGAAATGGAATAGCTAGATCATGTGGTTGGAGAAGGCAATGGCACCCCAGTCCAGTACTCTTGCCTGGAAAATCCTATGGATGGAGGAGCCTGATAGGCTGCAGTCCATGGGGTCTCTAAGAGTCGGATACGACTGAGCGACTTCCCTTTCACTTTTCACTTTCATGCACTGAAGAAGGAAATGGCAACCCACTCCAGTGTTCTTGCCTGGAGAATCCCAGGGATGGGGGAGCCTGGTGGGCTGCCGTCTATGGGGTCGCACAGAGTCGGACACGACTGAAGAGACTTAGCAGCAGCAGATCATGTGGTAAAGATACTTTTTAGGTTTCTGAGGAAATACCATATTGTTTTGCATTCCCTGCGGCAAATGTTAAAGATTTTACTTCCTCCACGTCCTCATCAACACTTGTTACCTTTTAATTTTATTTTTTGATAGCAGCCATCCTAATGGATTCAAGGTAGTATCATGCTGTGATTTTGATTTGCACTTCCATAATGATTTGCGATGTTGAGTACCTTTTCACACTCTTATTGGCCATTTTTACATCTTCTTTGGAGAAGTGTCTATTTAAGTCCTTTGTCCACTTTTTTTAGTTGGATTATTATTTGGGGGGGTTGTGGTTGAGTTGTAGTTGTTTATATATTCTAGATATAAACCTCTTTTCAAATATAGAGTTGGGAAATGTTTCCTCCCATTTCACTGGTTATCTTTTCGCTCTATTGACTGTGTCCTTTGATGCACGTTTTTAATTTTGAGACAGTCCGATTTATCTATTTTCATTTTTGTTGGCTGTGCTTTTGGTGTGGTATCCAGGAAATCATTGTCAAATCTGACGTTATCAAGTTTTCCTCTTTTTTATTCTAAGAGTTTTATAGTTTTAAGTCTTACATTCAAGTCTTTGAACATTTTGAGTTTAACCTTTTAGTGTGTGGTATGAGATAGGGGTCTAACTCCATTCTTTTGCATGTGGATATGTGGTATTCCTAACACCATTTGTTGAAATCCTAATAGTCGTTTTGCACTACCAACTTTGCCACAGTGTCTGCTTCCCACATAACCCAATTAGCACATCCCTGAACCACAGGTAGTGACTGCTAGGGTTCGGTATCTATCCTCCCAGTCCTTCACTATCTCTCCTCTTTCTCTCTCCCTACTGCGCACGTGCACGCACACACACTCACACACACACACACACACATACACACCCTCTTCATACTGCTGCATACTGCTGTCTATATTGCTCTTTAAACACAATGATATGTATATATTTCTGTTTTCATTAGATATTTTCAGCCCCATTACGTTTAAAAACTCTGTAGTGACTCATTGTGTGGAGGCACCATTACATGCTTAAAGAAAGTGAAGTCACTCAGTCATGTCCGACTCTTTGTGACCCCATGGACTGTAGCTTACCAGCCTCCTCCTTCCATGGGGTTTTCCAGGCAAGAGTACTAGAGTGGGGTGCCATTTCCTTCTCCAGGGAATCTTCCCGACCCAGGAATCGAACTCAGGTCTCTCACATTGTAGGCAGACACTTTACCTTCTGAGCCACCAGAGAAGTCCCTATCTGCTTAAGCAACACATTATTTTAATGACCATATTTTAAAAGATTGCTTCTTTTTTTGAAAACATCGTGTTTCCTTTAAAAGATTGACCTGTGCAAAAGTATATACTTGAATTCTAGAAAGAAAACTGTTCAAAATGTATGACTATTGTTTCAATTATTCTTATTTTCTTTCTTCCTTTACAGACTTTTGTATAAAATCCATAAAAATGAATATCTAGGCTTCCATACCTTAACTAAAAACAGAATTCACTAGAACCTTCATATCGTAAACCAGGAGATCTAAAAATGAACTTCATCCAGTCTGGTTGGAACTGATGGGATTTTAATTTCTTGAGGCACAAGATGCCCTGAGATGGCAAAGCCACTTAGTGCTTCTTTAATTGTATTTGACCTCAAGTCTGACCAATGCTAAGATACCCACTCTCCAGCAATCTCCAAGCTCTCTTTGTCTTGGATTTCCTTGGTCTAACTCCAAGAGTCTAATGACTTCACTGGCTGCTAAAACTCTGAAAGGTTCCTATTAATAACAGCAGGGCAGCAGTAACTACAGGCAGAGCAATGCCACGGAAGACAGGAAACCAAGTTGCCTTCTGGCCTTCCACTGGCTCTGTACCTCTAGTTACATCACTAACACATTCTGAGCTGTGTTTTCCCCATCTCTAAGTTAGCAATAGTAATCACCTTCTCCTCAAAATTGTTATGAGCTGCAAATAAGGTAATAAGGGAAGTAACTTATAGAAGACATGATCAAAATTTTAGTTGTTTTTCTTAATAATTAACAAGTGTGGTGCAAGTGTGTAAGTAGCCAACAAGGTCAGTTCCCTGGGCTTCTTGAGGAAACAGGAGGGCAGGCAAATCTCAGTGTTCACAGGTAACAAGCAACTTCACTCATCACAGCTTGCTACATGTTTGTCAAGCTGAGTCAAGGCTTCCAAACACTACACACTGATGGACTGATCTGCGGGTTTCAGTCAACCGCAGCTTTCTAACCACCCCTGAGTATCTGTGACATTCAGCAATGAAGATTTTGTTGAGTCCTCCAACATTCAGCAGTGCCCCGCAGGTCTAAGTCCTTCTCACTGAAACAAATAGAGGTTCCAGGGTGGGTTGGCAATACCCTGGAGGAACAAGAAAATTCCATTTGTTCCAGGCCATTGGATACTGTCTAAGAGTGAAGTCACTAAAACTCAGAAGTGAAGGAAGTACAGACTGCCTTCCTGACTCTCAGGAAAAGTTAAATCCTCCATAAAAGTACCAAAGGGCAGAACCAACCTGGAATTCTACATCCTCCAGCATCCGCCGTCCCTGAGGTATAAAAAACAACTCCATCTGAGGAAGTTTCCACATCCACTTGACTTCTCTTCACTCCCTCCCCCACCCACCCCCATTGCAATCAAATGCTTCTGAAATCAATGGACTCCAATGGATTTTGAATACAGAGACGAAGAGAACGTTCACCGTGGTCCCTCTCTGTGATTATAAGTGCCCTTGACTCTACTTTAGTCAAGAAAGGAAGAAACTGTTTTCTGCCTCTTGTATTGAAACACCTGAAATATGACCCTGTTTAATCTTTCAATCAAAAGGAACTAAAACTGGAATCAAGGATTCAGTCTGCTTCTGAGGGAAGGATCAAGACTTCAGCAAATAGTAAAATCCGTTTGACATTGTTGAGAATTCAGGATACATCCTTGTGTTAAGCAGGCACCCTAATTCAGTTCAGAATCTTCCCCTGGCAGCATGGTGGCAGGGATTGTTCACATGGGCTCACTGAAAGAAAAACATTTACTGGTGGTGAATTAAAATCAGAATTTCTGTTCCCTGAGCTCCTGTGCTTCAGTAGGTAGAGAAAAAGAGGCAAAGAGGGAATAAAAAGAGAAATAATATTTTATACTTTAAAGAGTTAACAGTAGCCATGTAGGTTGTGTGTCTGAATAAAACTAGAAGGGCATATACAAATAGCATCTATCCTCACACGCATATTTGAAAGAAGTCAAAAGTCTATAAGTCTCTCAGAATAATTCTTCAGGAATACTCATTCCACTGTCATATGTAAAGTAGGTAGTTAGTGAGAAGCTGCTGTATAGCACAGGGAGCTCAGATGGTGCTCTGTGATGACCTAGAGGGGTGGGATGGGGATGGGTGGAAAGGGGGCACAGAGGAAGGGAAACATATGTATTCAGTTCAGTTGCTCAGTCGTGTCCAACTCTGCGACTCCATGAACTGCAGCACGCCAGGCCTCCCTGTCCATCACCAACTCCTGTAGTCCACCCAAACCCATCTCCACTGAGTTGGTGATGCCATCCAACCATCTCATCCTCTGTTGTCCCCTTCTCCTCCTGCCCTCAATCTTTCCCAGCATCAGGGTCTTTTCAAATGAGTCAGCTCTTCACATCAGGTGGCCAAAGCTTTGGAGTTTCAGCTTCACCATCTGTCCTTCCAATGAACACCCAGGGCTGATCTTCTTTAGGATGGACTGGTTGGATCTCCTTGCAGTCCAAGGGACTCTCAAGAGTCTTCTCCAACACCACAGTTCAAAAGCATCAATTCTTCAGTGCTCAGCTTTCTGTATAGTCTAACTCTCACATCCATACATGACTACTGGAAAAACCGTAGCCTTGACTAGTTGGACCTTTGCTGACAAAGTAATGTCTCTGCTTCTTAATATGCTGTCTAGGTTGGTCATAACTTTCCTTCCAAGGAGTAAGCATCTTAATTTCATGGCTGCATCACCATCTGCAGTGATTTTGGAGCCCCCCAAATAGGTTATTCACACTGTTGCACAGCAGAAGCCAACACAGTATTGCAAAGCTATCAGGGAAGTTGTAAAGCTATTACCCCAAAATTAAAAATGGATTTTAATTTTAAAAAAATGTTCCAACATTTCCATAGACTCAGTCCCCTCTCCCAAGTCCTTCCCATCTAGCTCTAACCAGCATCCCATACCTCCTTCAGCCTCTACCTTGGCTGCTCAATCCTATGGAAAAGTTCTCTAAATTTCCATTTCCTCAACTCTAAGATAAGGCTAATTATACTTTTATTGGAGGCTTGTGCAGAGAATTGAGTGAAATACTATGTAAGTAGCTCTTGAACAATGCTTGGCACATAAAATGTCCTCAGTAAATAAACTATTAATGTTAATTTGTCATTAAAAATTCAGGCTAATTTTCCCATTTATAATCCAAAAATTACATTCCAGAACACCCAGAGTAAGTTCAGACTTCTAAGTTTACCTTCTATGAACTTCATAATCTGCCTACTTTTAGCCTAATCTCCTTAATCATCTCAAATGCCACATCTTCCCTAGACATGTGGGACAACTGTGGTTTTCCGCACATACCATGCTAGGCCCTCAGCATATCCACATGGCTGTCATCTCTCCTGAATTCCTTTATTCTTTTTATGAGCTAGAAGATTCCTATGCATCGTTTAAAACACAGATCACATCTCAGAATCGGATGGGAAATGTCCTCTTTCCCCACAATTGTGCCTACATCTTTGAGTAAGGACATCAAAGCTTTTGTCATTTTGTTCTATTTGTGCTTCTTAACTTGATTCTCTATACCTACCCCACCAATCCAGTACCATAACTTTCAGGACAAGGGTCTTGTCTATGTCTTCGCATCTTCCTATGCCTGGCGCACAATCAGTGTTCAATGCAGATAGATGAAGGAAGGACAGAAGGAAAGAAAGGAGGGAGGGAGGGGTAAGAGAAAGGAGCAAACAGGAAGATAAAAGTAAACGGATGAAAGAGGGAAAACCAACTCTATTTCTTACTATGCTTGAGTTCCCTGGTATTAGTTGTTCCGCTGCTGAAAGCTCACAGACCTGCATTTTCCTGCATCAGGAGATGTTATAATCCCCTATATGGACAGTTCTGGTCTTTGTCTTCCTGCAGACAGTCTCCCAGGCGGCTTTCATTCTGTACTCTCTATTCCACCGAATCCTTGACACCAGCCTTTTTTTTTTTTTTTTTTTTT
>SJYA01000280.1:2846047-2880765 GCA_006410615.1 Neotragus moschatus
AGGTAGGGGTGGGGTGGGGGGTGGGGTTCAGGATTGGGAACTCATGTACACCCGTGGAGGATTCATGTCAATGTATGGCAAAACCAATACAGTATTGTAAAGTGAAATAAAGTAAAAATAAAAATTTAAAAAAAAAAGAGAGAGAAGAACATATGGAGAGACATCATTGATGAACCATACAGAGGAAGGACCTCGTGAGGACACAGGAAGAAGATAGTCATCTGCACGCCAAGCAGAGAGACCTCAGAAGAAACCAAGCCTGCCAATACTTTGATCTTGAACTTCCAGCCTGTGAGAAAAAAATTTCTGTTGCTTAAGCCCTTCAGTCTGTGGTACTTTATTATGGCAGCCCTAGAAAACGAATACAGTTATCCTCCCTTCAATGTAATAGGACATCTTGTGAATGACAGTCCAGGCTGAGAGAAGACTAACTCTGCCAGGAGAAAGCTTTAGAGGAACTGATATGAAGAATGGTTTTGCTCCTTAGAAGAAAAGCTATGATAAATGCAGACAGCATATCAAAAAGCAGAGATATCACTTTGCTAGCAAAGATCCTTATAGTCAAAGCTATGGTTTTTCCAGTAGTCAGATATGGATGTGAAAGTTGGACCATAAAGAAGACTGAGCACCAAAGAACTGATGCTTTCATATTGTGCTAGAGAAGACTCTCAAGAATTCACTGGACTGCAAGGAGATCAAACCAGTCAATCCTAAAGGAAATTAACCCTGATTATTCATTGGAAGGACTGATGCTGAAGCTGAAGTTCCAGTACTTTGGCTACTTGATGCGGAGAGCTGACTCATTGGAAAAGACCCTAATGCTGGGAAAGATTGAGGCCAGGAGGAGAAGCAGATGACAGAGGATGAGATGGTTAGATAACACAACCGACTCAAAGGATATGAACTGAGCAAACTCCAAGAGATAGTAAAGGATAGGGAAGCCAGGCGTGCTGCAGTCCATGGGGTCACAAAGAGTTGGACACGACTTGGTGACTGGAAAACAACAACTTGAAGCATGAATTAGAATGTGGCCAGCAGAGAGGAGGAAAGAGAAGGCGGAAAGGCAGAGAATCTGGAAGTGTGTGGTCCCTACGCCAGTAGCATCAGCCTCGTGTGGGAACTTGTTAAAAATGCAAATTCTCTCACACACACACACACCCGACCCCCCGTCTTACACAGACTCAGTCAGAATCTCTGGGGTGGAGCTCAACCATCTGTATTCAACAAGCACTCCAAGTGATGCTGTTGCTGGCCAGGGTTTAAAAACCACAGCCCTACGGTAGATGAGAAGGCTCCCAAGTGCAATCATGAGTAGTTCAGTGTAGCTAATAAATACTAGCATGACTCAGAAAGGTTTAAAGAGAGAAGTGGGCATTGATTGAGGCCTTGAAAGAGGTAGAAGATGGGTGGTATGAGGAAGAGGAAAGGCAGTTGGGAATACAGAAATAAGGAGTGGAAGCTCCTGCCTCTGGGTTAATCCTTAGCTTAGGACTTGAGGTCCAAACACTGCAGTGCCCTGAGTGAACATGACCCTAAAATTAAGATGCTTAGGACCAAGGGCATATTATTCTAGATTTTCTACCATGACAAAGACTTAATGAAGAAGTTCTTCAACATTCATCTGAAGTGAAAAACACTTAGAACAGTCTATCCAAACAAGTTTAAAGTTCTCAGGCTGAGAATTATGGTCATCGGAAGAGATATTTTAAAGCCAAATTGAAGAGGATGTAAAAGTTTCATTAATCGTCCAGAAGGCATCCTTTGTGTAGAATGCAACCTCGGCTTATAGGCTTTTAGTGAAATTAAATCTCTTCACACCTCGCCAAACTTGTGACTTTCCCGTATGAGGGAACTGGAGCCCACCTTCCGGAAAAGGGTTGCCGCAGTTCTCATCTGCCAATGTTTTACTGGCGAGGGGTGGGGATGGGGTAATTGATGCAGCAGCCGAAGAACAAAAACCGTGAGCCCAGTGGAGGAAAGACAATCTCCATCACGATACTTTGGACTTAATGAAATTTGTTGTTAGCAAATTGAGTCCTTCAAATCTAAGATTGGAAAGTTGTAATCAGCCTTTCATTCAGGCTGGGTTGTTTCTGTTCTTTCGTGTTTACGGAATCGATCTGAGTTGCTTTTGCTTTCCCATGCCACATGAATGCCTCTGACCAATTATTCATCCTTTCTGCCCTCCTGACGGGGACGAGTTTGTGTGCTGTAAATCATCGTCCCATTCAGTGTATTTGCCTGGGACTTGGTTTGCTGTGTTGACAGTGAGTGACTAATTTGCATGCTTCTCTCTCCTCCCTTGCTCCATACCTTGCACAGATGTGATCATTTAGGCTTTAGCTTTTTTGCCTCCCTTTATAGCATGAACCCGTTTCTTCATGTTCATTTAACTGCACCCTGAGAAATTTTCTATCCAAATACTTGGTGGCAAAAGCCAAGAGCAGATGGCTCCAAAACTGAAATGGGAGTTCTTCTGAAAACTCAAAGGGAAAGATTGTGTTCGGGGACTGAATTATGTGTATTTTGTATTTTTCAGTTCCCATAAAAAAGTTTACTTCCTCAAATCAGATATAGATTTGACGAAACCATTTATTCAGCAATGGCTTTTTTGCCCTTCTTTAGCAGTGACATAAAGTATTTGAGCATTTTCTTTCCTCACTGATAACAGAACTATTCAAATGCACTGCCATAATATTTATTTAATTAGTTTGCTGAAATCTCTCTATGGAGAAGCGAATTCAACTTTACTCTTTCTTTTTTAGACATAAAATGAAGCTGACTTCTAGCGATACAATATTTCACTGTGATCTGAGCCTCCCAAAGATGAAACCTGGAAAATACAAATTTAAAAGGCGCCTCATATAAACTGTACTGTTATTTTAATCAGCATTTCAATTCACTTTCTTTTTCTTTTTTTATTTACCAGCTTTCCTTCTGATTGTATCATAACTGTCTAGACACTGTTCCCAACTGTGATGGATTTTAAGAGACTGTACAAATGAGGCTAGAAAAAAAAATAAATTAGCAGTACTGTGCACTAAAGTGCCTCAGTTTAAAGCATTATGAATAGAAAAAGCACTGACCACTTACATATCAGCTAAGATAGCCTACTATCTATTTTCTTCAAGGTTGTGATTAGAAAGTTCTTATCCAACTTGCTGGAACAGTATGTTTCTAGGTTCTCATTTAACTTTTTGTTTTATACTAGATGCATGGGAATCT
This sequence comes from Neotragus moschatus, assembly GCA_006410615.1. NCBI lineage: Eukaryota > Metazoa > Chordata > Mammalia > Artiodactyla > Bovidae > Neotragus > Neotragus moschatus. The sequence continues at coordinate 2,849,273 of SJYA01000280.1, forward strand.
AGACTTGAAGGTTAAGTTACAACTTCAGTTTAATGGTCTTAGAGATTGGTCTTAGGAGTTTCTGACTTCTTCAGTCACTGGCAGGACTGTCATCAGATTCAAAGCCACAGTTAACTAAGGTTTTACTTGAAGCAACACAACAATAACAATGACAATAAATAAAGTCAGAAACAATTCTCCCAGTTGATACTTAATCAGTAGGAACTGGAATAATCATAATGAAATGTTTTTCAGCAGGTTGAAAATCAGTTTATACCTTAAGCATCCCCTAATCCAGGGTCTGACCCCTCCTCTTCTGCAGCCTCAGTCCCTTCTCTTAATGACCTGACACCTAAAGTTTAACACCTGGCCCAGTAGGGCAACTCCATTCATTGTACGTTCTGGTTGGCTATTACTGATTGATAAGCAAATATGCTATAAGTATTTTTCATGTCATTCCTGATTAAACTTTATCATTTACCATCTCAGCTAACATTAGTATCCCATACAGTCAGATGAAAAGGGATCTCAGAACAATTCCAATGTGTGTGAAACAAAAAAGCTAGAAGAAGTCATGAAAAGAAAATAAAAGAGGATGCATTGAGAGAGGATTTTTGCTGTAAAGCTTCAAAAGACTTCTGTATTTGCAAGCAAATCTCTATTGTAGCTTTCTCTTTCAGGTCAACTTATCTTTGCCAATTGCCTGATTGCTCTGTAGGATTTTCTCAGAGACAGGATGACTTGCTGTGTTCTGCAGTATGTCACAAGATATATTAAGTCCCCAAGGTTAGAATTTGGGAATATTCGTAGGTGGGCAAGATTCTCCCGACAAGCTTATATGGATTCAGTAGATGGTCCCCCAACCGGACCTCCTTTACTGAGCCAGGGCACCCATCCCCCAGCAGCTGGCGTTAGTTTCTTCTAGTGGTCCACAGATGCCCCCTCTTTGTGTGTGTGTGTGTGTGTGTGTGTGTGTGTGAGCCATGGAGAACACCCTCGCCTGGAGATGCCTAGGACATACTCTTCCACCACCACCAGAATATCTTGCTCCAAGGACAGATTCCAGGCATCCCAGGTGGCTCAACAGGTTAACAAATCCATCTGCAATGCAGGAGATGTAAGTTTGATCTCTAGGTCGAGACGATTCCCTGGAAGAGGGCATGGCAACCCACTCCAGTATGCTTGCTTGGAGAATTCCACGGACAGAGGAGCCTGGTGGGCTATAGTCCAGAGGGTTGCAAAGAGTTGGACACTACTGAAGTGACTGAACACACACACAAGGATAGGTTCTCCCCTTGTAGGAGAATTTGCTGCCCTTATCCTCCAGAGCCCATCATGCAATCAGGCTGAGCTAGATACCACGCTTTTGTTTAGCTTTTTCTGCACTACCCTGCTGTCTTTGTGGCCTTGAAGACTTGTCCTAAATCACTCTCTGAAAGAATCCTTGTGTCAGTTGACAACCCAATACAACTCTTTTTCTTGGAGGCAGAATTAAAGACTTTTTTCCTAAATATAAATGACAAAAATATATATATATATATATTTTAGACTTTTACCAAGTCTAATTTTTAGACTTTTATCAAATTTGAGGGACATTAATAATATTTAATATTGATTTTCTACCAATTATACTATGACAAATCTAAAACAGAACATAGTTCTGGGTTTTATTCCGTTGCAATACTTTGTTTTCTTTTTGTGGGACTTTCATATTTGAAACTCACGTTTTCCTTGTTTCTGATTATCCTGCATATTCAGACATGAAGGAAAGTGTCAATACTTTGTAGATTACAGTTAGCACCTCAGCTAGTAGAAAAGGCATCTGGGTAGTTTTGGCTTGCACCCCCGCATCCACTCTCCACCCTTCTCCATCCTGCTGTGAGCCCCAAGACTTTAACTTCTGACGACTTCACCATCAGCCTTCTTTGCTCTCCAACTTTCAGTTCAGCCAATGGGAGACATTCGTCAAGAAATTGAAGGATTAGTGAAGAATGAAAAAAAGCATCTTTATTCCAATAGCAACCTTCCTGCCAGGTCATTACAGGCAGACTCTGACCCTCTGCCCCAAGGCCCCACTTTCTACTGGGCAGCCCTTTTCATTGAGCTATTGTATGTTCCGGTACTTAACTGCTCTCCACCCAGACCCCTCAAAACCCCTGCTTTTGCTGGCCCTAAGGATTGCCCTTTCCGTTGTTGCTTAACCCTGCCCACTTCATTGTACATGCTCTCTTCATTAAACTCCCTTCAATGGTCCCTTTGAGAGTGTGATATTATGCCTGGGCACTGGGTGAAGCAATTGAATAGCCTAACTTGGCTAACACTGGAATGGAAAATATTTCTTACTAGGGAAAAAAAAATGAATCTGGTAAAAATATGGAAGTCATTCCTAGGGTATCTGATTACTCAGGAACTCCAATACTCATTGTTACCGATTGCTGTTTTGGGTTATAGTCATTCAGTCATTCCTGTTTTCATTTATTCCATAACCAGGTATTGATCACCAACTAAGATTGATGCTCTGTGAACTACGGTAAGCATGCAAGGCACAGAACCATAGTGTCAGGCACAACATCATAAATTTCTCCCTGTCAATGATGCTCAGGTTACCTTTGAACAGTGACTGTAGGTGAAAGAAAATGCTAAAGAATGGAAACAAACATCCTGACCCCTGTTTGGTACTGAAATGAGAAAGCCCAGGGATTAAAGGAATGAAAATGATTTGTAAGACAATTGTTTTTACAATAAGCAACTGGAGTACCACTCTGGAGAGGTTTCAACAGATGAAGAGGTGATCAACCCTTTGTATGGAAAAGTCAGCACCCTAGAAGATGCCTGGTAGCTAAGTGAATAATCTTCAAGCTGTGTTGAAAATTGGGGTGAAAAAAGCTGTGAGTCCCAAATGCTTCGGAAACAATTTCCCAGGCTGTCTTACCTAAGGGGCATGTCGTTCAACAGGGACTAAACAGTCAATTTAGTGAAAGTCAGTCAAATAAAATGTTTGATATTCTCAGGACTAAAAAACCAATTGTGTGACTGAGGTTTTCATTTTTCAAGGCAGTCATTGTAGAAAGGATGTAAATTTTTCAGGTGATTGCTTTTAGAATAACACTGATGTTTAATCTCTGAGTTGTTCTTTCCATTATAGACATCTTGAAACAGAGGAAATAAATGCTGCAGAGTCAAAAACAAGTCTTCAGGGCAAAAATCTGGCTTAGGGTATCACTTAAAAAACATCTCTGCATTTTGCTGCCTGTTCTATATTGCTGAATCATAGCTAAATATTTCTCCCCCAAAATGTGTTTCTTTAAATGAAAAGAGCTAGAGAAATGCTGATATAATCAAGAAAAGGTATTGAATTTAACAGAAGTATAGAGGGTAGCCTTCATTCTTAACCCCTACCATTTGATCCAGTTTCTGGCACTTCTGATTATGCCAAGCAGATTGTTATATGACTAAAAACAACAGAAGTTACTTGTAGATGGCAGTAATTCCATCTGTGTATAAGAAGATGAAGAGGTATCTACAAAGATATTGACCAGTGTAGCAGATTTTTGAGAGCTGGCCAGTCCATGTCATGTAAATGTACTTGAAATTATATTGCATGTAGATATCTAAGTCCATGTTGAAATATAAAGATTTGCTGATATTTTTGGAAATAGTCATTTCTAGTCTACACTTATATTCATCACACACGCTATATGTATTCTGAAGACATTGATGGCGAATGGAAAGCATTATATGCCCAGATACAAATTGATCTTCAAGAAGAGTGGGACTAATTAATCAACACTCTTTTGGCTAAAACAGTCAACTATGGCACACTGTTGGTTGGCTGATCGCTGTCAAATACAAGGGTTCCTTCATATGATAAGAAATTTGGGAGTGAAGCAGGTTGTCAGCACAGGGTTTTTGAGTGTCTTGGAAGTCGAACTGTATGCCATTTATCTTGATAGTTCAAAACCTAGGTCAGCATTTGGTATACACTAGGTAATGGCTCCCCACTCCAGTACTCTTGCCTGGAAAATCCCATGGATGGAGGAGCCTGGAAGGCTGCCGTCCACGGGGTCGCGAAGAGTTGGACATGACTGATGAACTTCACTTTCACTTTTCACTTTNCTGTATGCCATTTATCTTGATAGTTCAAAACCTAGGTCAGCATTTGGTATACACTAGGTAATGGCTCCCCACTCCAGTACTCTTGCCTGGAAAATCCCATGGATGGAGGAGCCTGGAAGGCTGCCGTCCACGGGGTCGCGAAGAGTTGGACATGACTGATGAACTTCACTTTCACTTTTCACTTTCATGCATTGGAGAAGGAAATGGCAACTCACTCCAGTGTTCTTGCCTGGAGAATCCCAGGGACGGGAGCCTGGTGGGCTGCTGTTTATGGGGTCGCACAGAGTCAAACACGACTGAAGTGACTTAGCAGCAGCAGACACAGTATATAAACACTGGTTATAAATGTTTGGGGGGCGAGTCAGTGTGTTTTGAGTTTTAGCAAAGAGTAACATTCACTGCACCTCTCCAGGGCATGAAAGTGTCAAAACAATGAATGACCTCGTTTGGCAGGAGAGGAAACAGATAGGCCCACAATTTGACATGGAGTAACTTCGTGAGAGATAAACATAGTAAGCATGATATATTTGTCTTCCTAGAAAACCAATGGTTTCCCTTTATATCCAACCCAAAGGGTTCCATTCTTTATACATAGTCCTCAGTGGCCATCTGTGGTAGAGATGAATTTGGTCCACACTAAGTGAGAGAAAAATCACATTTTTGTTTTCTTAAATCGACTTAGTTCAACTGTGACCCATCTTTGAATTCCCACCCATGCTTGACCCCGGCCTCCAGTGCCCACTCCCCCAAGTGTGCATGAACATGTGTGTGCACGTGCATGCACACACACACACACAGGTGAGGCTCTGATGAGGCAAAATTAAGAATAAAACCAAGTTCTCATCTTTGGAAAGGTCCTTCTAAGATCCTTCAATTTACTCTCTACTTTCGAGGATGCTTAGTATGGTCCTTTGTGTCTTGTAAGCTGCCCTGGGTCACACTTACGGTGTAAGGATTTGGGGGGGCCTGCGGAAACGGAGCCCCTCGTTTCTGAGGACATTTCACTCTGTTGGTGCTGTCAGCCTGCAGGGCTTGAGTCCTTAACACCAGCAGCCTGTGGGCCTTTCTCCCCTTTTCATTCTGACTTAGCTGTTTCCCTGCTTCCAATCCTGTCCCTCATTCCTCATCAGCTCTGGCACTCCATTATTTCTAAAGGCTGAGATTTTTTATACAGAACAAAAAAGATTTGGGTTTACTATGGCTTGTGTTTTTGGCCAGGCTAACGTCATCCATGCAGCAACAAATTTCAAAGCCTGGATTCTGCCTTGAAACACAGCAAGAAAAAGGCAGAAGTAAAACAAATATGATTGAATGTCTTAAATGTTGTCTGCTGTAAAACAAAGCCAAAGTGTTTTTGGTGAAGTTTTAGGGGATGGTAGATGGATATTTGCAGTAACTAAAGTCGGCTAAAAATATAGGTTCATGAAAGATTAATTTTTAAACTGTATTTTAATTAGTCTTTATGATTTTGAAAGAGTTACTTTAAATTGACATTTTTTACTCATCTCACCTGAAATTCTAGTGGCAGGCTTGTGGTGGAATTGTACTCAGTGTGATTTGTGATGTGTGCATCTGTGTGTGTTTCCTTATAAACTCTTACCTGGCAGTATAATTTTTCTCCCCTAGCAGCTTAGCTTCTTTGAGAAATAAATTTAGAACTCAGGTGAGATATCAAATACAACCACAGAAAGCTTGGAAAACAATTTTTTCTAATATTGGAATCTATCTCCAGTTGGCAGGATTTATCATCATTCTATTTGTAACATGATCCAACCTCTCTATACATCTATACATATTTTTCATATGTGGCCTGCTTTATCAAATATTTTAAACACAAAGAAAGTTTCTTTATAAGAAAACACATATATTAAATCTTTTTCCTAACTGAGATGCTGGTCTAAAGCAATGTTTAAAATTTGTCTAATTTTTATTCTTTTTACAAGATCACTAAGACTTCTCCTTGCCTTGCAATAAAAAGGACCATTATAGTAGGTAGGAAAGTGGATGGATAGATGTATTTTACATTAGGAAAGAACCATAAATATTTAAGATCCATAGCCACATCACTGTGCTTGGCTAAGTAGTTTGTGTGGAGTACCTTTTCTTAAAAATTTGACCACTTTTTTTCTTGAGGAAAAAAAAAAATGCCCAGGTAATGTAGTCACTAAGCAATCAATTGGATACCTGTTTTCAAGGACAGTCACCCATATACACATATACTATGTTTGCAAGGATTTACCAAGTGTTTCCAAAACACTCTGAAACCCAAACACACTCTAGGAATTAGCACTACTCTCAAATGCGTCAAGGGCTCTGCAGTTCCAAGTAAGAATCTGGATCACAGGCCATTGTGCCTTCCCAGCTGGGCTCAACATCTGCTCTGAATATGTATTTAAGAATTCAGAGGCTAACCTAGAAGGACTAGATCAATTTGACCTCTATTTTAATGTTCCTGTGTTTAATGTGATTTGTATTTGAACTCTTTGCTGACTGTGCACTTTTTCTTGAAGTTCCTGTCTAGTACTGAAGAGAAAAACTGTGTGAGAATCTCTTTTTAATTATTTGTCTCATTTGGTTAACAAATGTGGTTTGAGAAAGAGTAACAAGTCTTCATGGGTGAGAAGGGTCTCCACTCTGGGCTCTTTTCCTGACTATAAACTTCATTACTGTTTCTAAAATGGACTCCCCAACTATTCTAGACAAATCTACTTCACTGCATGACTGATGGAAATGTTGGCTGTCCTTGGGGCATGTATTTGGCTGGTTTGACTGGTTATTAAAATAGAAATTCCTGAGTACCCTTAGAATTATTCTAAACCCCCATTCCCCACCATCCCTTCCACCGCCTCCCCTCTACTCCACCTCTGTGACTGGGTCTGCTTTGGTTGTTTTGTGGCCATCCTATCTTGCTGTTGGGCTTCCCTGGTGGCTCAGATGGTCAAAGAATCTGCCTGCAATGCAGGAGACCTGGGTTCGATCCCTGGGTTGGGACGATCCCCTGGAGAAGGGAATGGCTACCCACTCCAGTATTCTGGCCTGGAGAATTTCATGGACTGTCTAGTCCATGGGGTTGCAAAGAGTCAGACATGACTGAGTGACTTTCACTTATCTTGCTGGTAAATGTTTTTCACATTATCTAAGTTCTCAATTATATTTGTTCTTATGTGCTTAGAGATCATAAGCCAGATTGATGGCAGGGTTACCAGAGGGTAACCTCACTCTTTGTTGAGTGAGCTGCTTTCCATGATGAAGGGAATCTTTTAATCGAAGCAGTGCATTACTTTGAAGACCCTGGTAACGTTATCATCAGGACAGAGAGGAATTAGAAATTAGATCATTTGCCTGATACTCTTCCACCCCCAGATTCTCATGATGAGCCCTGGAGCCAGCACTCCCTGCTCTGGTGGGAAACGTGTATGTCTTCTTTCCGCCCCACCTTCATATTCGTCACCTTCAAATTGGTTTTCTTCGTTCAGCTTGCCCTACCTAGGACACCCCATATGTTCACCTTCACAAATTCCTCCCACCCTTTTATACAGTTCCTCCATCCATATGGCTCTGTGCTCATCCTTAGGACTCTGCCTTGGGCATTCAAAGGAATTTATTAGCTAAAACCTCACTGTTGTTTTGATCTTTACTACTATCATGAGAAGACAAGGCTGGTGCCTAGTAAGCTGTCTTTTGACTGGGACATTCTGGGGTCCTCACCCATCTTTATTAGCCAACCCAAAAGACAGTCTCCAGTGGTGAGTCCCACAGGTCTGAGAGGGATGCTGACTCATAAGAAGCTGGCTGAACCTTGTGGAGCCACCATTACTCATGTCTCCTTCCATCTGTGCAGTCCTTTTCCAGGAGAAGGAGCATTTTCCAAAATTGCACTGATATAGCCTGAATGCAGCAGAAGTTTTTACACCATTAGTCAGTGAGTTTAAGAGGCTGCTCACATTGCCTGCTTGCATGGGGCAAGCAAGCAAGAATGAATCAGCCTGCTTTGGTTTTTCAGAATGGTCGGATTGGGTCTCAGATCATCAAGATGTTACAGCACCTTCGCTTTGCTTTGGCTCTGCAGTTACTGCTGGGGAACAGTCTTTAACCCAATTACCCTTCTCTCCGGTCCTCTTAAGTCCAATAAGGATAAACATTATTCAGTGGAATATTACTTTTTAAAATGGGTTCAAACAACACAAACTTTAGACTCCATTTCTACTGGCACGATCCATTAGTCACATCTCACTGCTTAGGATTTTGTGTGTGTGTATGTGTGTGCATGCTAAGTCGCTTCAGTCATGTCCAACTCTTTGCAACCCTATGGACCATAACCCACCAGGCTTCTCTTTCTGTGGGATTCTCCAGCAAGAATACTGGAGTGGGTTGCCGTGCCCTCCTCCAGGGGAGCTTCCTGACCCAGGGATCAAACCTGCATCTCTTACGTCTCCTGCATTGGCAGGCGAGTTCTTTACCACTAGTGCCACCCAGGAAGTCCCAGCACTTCATACCTCAAATAATTAAAATCTACTCACTATTTGCTCATCTTAATTCATTTAGGAACCCATCATCCCAAACAAAATTTATCTCAGCTTATGGGTTTTTCCGTGAAAGAGCTCTGTATTCTGCCTATGTCTGTATTCTAGACAGGTAGTTATATAGTGCAGGGTTCCTGTTCTGAAATTTAAATCATCAGAATATACAGGTTTTCTAAAAATGACCCATACCACTCGAAGGGGAAACAGTAGCCAAGAGCGTGGGGGTGGAAATGGCAAAGATGTTGCTGGTTTGCAGAAATATCAAGACCATCTGCTATGTCAACAACGTTTCTGCCACAGTCAAAACCAGCTGGTAAGAATAAAGGCTGGGCAGGATGGTGGACCCCAGGATGAGAATTTGGCCCTCCTGACAGGGGAAAGCTTGGTTCAGATGGAGCTGGACGGTTAGGGGAGGCAGCCAGCGGGAAGCTGCAGGCCCCAACAAGGTCTGCATTTGCAAACAAAGCATTGCTCATACCGCACTGATGAGGGCCACTCTGTTTTGGACTAGCCTCAAGAATGCCTTAGTCACACATACGGCATTTATAGAAGTGAGGCGCCAAGTTACTCCCTGGAACGCCTCGTCCACACCTTAACTGGAGACGTTATGGAGCATCAGTAAACGTGCTTCTCTACCCTTCTTGCAGTTGTCCTGGGAGAATACAAGAAAGCAGGAAAAGAAGGCTGGCCATTGTAGGGCGAAAGGTTGTCTTACGATTATTTTGAGCCATGGTGCATTTGCCTATGTGAAGAAGTAGCAGTTCAGGTGACTCACTAGGGGAAGTGAAGAATGCGCTCCACGAAAACATTCCCTAAACTACGTCTGCACAGAAAACATTCTTATCCTCATTTATTTCCTGCTGGTCCCAAATATCCATCCACTTGTCGTCAGAAGCTTGTGATTCAGGTTTAATCTAATGGCTTCATAAAGAATGCCAATCATCATTTCAAGGTAGAAAGAATGTAATGTGATAGAAGTTAAAACAAACAACTGCATTAGATCAGGTGTATTATTGGTGACGCTTGGTGATTTACGATCTGATAAAGTGGAAAAGATGCGATTCATACGTACTTTGGTTTTGACTCTGTAGAATGCTAGAATTGTTATGATCTTGTCATTTATGGGTCTAATCTTTTATATTTTAATAGTAGTTACCCTTATCTTCTTTCAAATCTGGATAAAGATAATAATTACGAATATACCATAGAGACTTTACGTGTGTGTGTGTTCACAAACACTCCTCTGGCTTTCAATCTAATTATTGACCAGAGCTGTCGTGTTGTATTGTCCTACGTCAATGATTTCTCAAGAAAATTAAGCAAGTGATAATCTCCATTTAGTACATTTTAGATAATCTCCTAAAAACTGAAATGGCTTTTCCTATGTAAACACACAATGGCCTACCCTCCCAATTTGACTTTATTTATACAGGGAATTCTCAGAATCACCACACCAGCCAGTCCCTAAAAAGCTCCTTCAAATAATCTATATGATCACTTTTACTGCAAGGCACATTTACTGTAGTCCAAATGTGAATCTTGCAAAGATATTTTTTTCATGGCAGTTCATAAATATTCTATTTCCCTTTTAGCTAGACTTGTCACTAACAAAGCATTTACAGTCAACATTTGCAAGGTGGCTATGAAAACTGAATTCTGTTCCTCTGTACTAAAGACATTTATGTACTTATAAAAAAACAACTACTCAGATTCATTAAGTACCGCTATAAATCTTTCTCCTGAAATGATGATTCTGCTGTCTGCAAGTCTCTGCGATAGCACAGTGCTCACTTTCCTACAGGAAGACTTTAGCCTGCAGGTAGACTGCTACTGAGATGGCACCGCCTGGTAGATAGAGTGTGAAAAGAATCCACCCACCTCATTCTGCCCCGAGGTCCCAGGCAACCTTGAGCAAGTCATTTGGGCTTTTCTTTGCATTTCAGAGTTTCTTTTCACAATGATGGAAAAACCTTCACATCTTCTCACTTTGCAGGGACCATTCTAACATGGCCTTCATTTCTTCCCATTATATACATTTTTATTACTGTTTTCCTGTTTAAAATCCCTTATGATAGGACCATCCAACATTCCTGGGTAACCATTTGATTATATCAGAGAATCAACTACACTGCCAGGGAGTGCTAGTGGTAAAGAACCTGCCTGCCAATGCACAAGACACAGGAGACAGGGATCGATCCCTGGGTTGGGAAGATCCCCTGGAGGAGGGCGTGCAACTGACTCCAGTGTTCTTGCCTAAAGAATCCCATGGACAGAGAAGCCTGGCAGACTACAGTTAATGGGGTCACAAAGCACTGGACACGACTGAAGTGACTTAGCATGCACGCATGCCCTCCTCCGGGGGATCTTCCCGACCCAGAGATCAAAACAGTGTCTCTTATGTTTCCTGCATTGGCAGGCAGATTCTGGGCCAATGATTCTCCTAGGAAACCCAAAATGTTATGTTTCGGTTTCAGTTCAGTTGCTCAGTAGTGTCTGACTCTTTGCAACCCCATGGACGACAGCACGACAGGCTTGCCTGTCCATCACCAACTCCTGGAGCTTGCTCAAACTCGTGTCCATTGAGTTGGTGATGCCATCCAACCATCTCACCCTCTGTCATCCCCTTCTCCTTCTGCCTTCAATCTTTCCCAGCATCAGGGTCTTTTCCAATGAGTCAGCTCTTTGCATCAGGTGGCCAAAATACTGGAGTTTCAGCTTCAGTCCCTCCAATGAACATCCAGGACTGATTTCCTTTAGGATGGACTGGTTGGATCTCCTTGCACTCCAAGGGACTCTCAACAGTCTTCTCCAACACCACAGGTCAAAAGCATCAATTCTTCAGCACTCAGCTTTCTTTTTAGGTCAACTCTCACATCCATACATAACTACTGGAAAAACCATAGCTTTGACTAGATGGACCTTTGTTAATGTCTCTGGTTTTTAATGTGCTGTCTAGGTTGGTCATAGCTTTTCTTCCAAGGAGCAAGTGTCTTTTAATTTGATGGCTGTGGTCACCCTCTACAGTGATTTTGGAGCTCCCCAAAATAAATTCTGTCACTGTTTCCATTGTTTCTCCATCTATTTGCCATGAAGTGATGGGACCAGATGCCATGATCTTCATTTTCTGAATGTTGAGTTTTAAGCCAGTTTTTTCACTCTGCTCTTTCACTTTCATCAAGAGGCTCTTTAGTTCATCTTTGCTTTCTTCCATAAGGATGCTGTCATCTGCATAATATGAGGTTATTGATATTTTTCCTGGCAATCTTGATTCCAGTTTGTGCTTTGTCCAGTCCAGCGTTTCTCATGATGTACTCTGCATAGAAGTTAAATAAGCAGGGTAATAATATACAGCCTTGACATACTCCTTTCCTGATTCAGAACCAGTCTGTTGTTCCATGTTCAGTTCTAACTGTTGTTTCTTGACCTGCATACAGATTTCTCAGGAGGGTGCTCCCTTGGAAATGTTATGTACCACAAACTATATTCTCTTCCCAGACTTCTTCTTTTCATATCGGCTCCATGCCCTTTCCCCAGCCTTTGATACAGTCCAAATTTCTTTTTAATATTTCAAAGTTTCTAAACAAAAGAAAGGGCTACCTATTGCTGAGTTCTGGCGTATGGGAGATGATTTATTCATCCAGCAAGCATGCAATCCGTAACAGAGCTGAAGGACTGTTGGACAAATACAAGACAACGGAGAGTTTCAATGAGACAAATTTTGATACAGCATCAGTGTTTTTCTTCCCATGGAGACTTGCTTACACGTGAGATGTGTAGGCTACAGAGCACTGCATTGCTAGAAGAAGGCTATGTGCTGAAAAGGAAAGGTATTCTAGGTACAAATACAAGCTGCATTCAGCTACCCTAGATGCATAGGCTGAGCCAGCAGAATTACTGGCTTCTCCGATACAACTGTCAAAACAGGAGTGATGGAATCAAGAGGTGACACCAGTGGGCCCTGTTCAGCTATTGGGAAGGAGGTTCCCGGGCTATGATGTGAAGTCAGATTTCAAGGTTTCAGAACATCAGCCCATCCTCAGCAGCACCCCAAGCAGTGGCTAGAGAAACTCACTGCCACCATTGCCCCAACGCTCAGTAAAACGGAGGGCTTCCCCAGTGGCCCTCAGTAAGGAATCTACCTGCCAATGCAGGAGACGCAAGAGGTGCAGGTTCAGTCCCTGGGTCAGGAAGATACCCTGGAGCAGGAAATGGCAACACATTCCAGCATTCTTTCCTGGGAAATTCCATGGACAGAGGATAGGCTACAGTCCAGTTTGACTCCGTTCAGTCACTCAGTCATGTCCAACTCTTGATTACCCTGTGGACTGCAGCATGCCAGGCTTCCCTGTCCATCACCAACTCCTGGAGCTTGCTCAAACTTATGTCCATCAAGTCGGTGATGCCATCCAACCATCTCATCCTCTGTCGTCCCCTTCTCCTCCCGCCTACAATCTTTCCCAGCATCAGGGTCTTTTCCAGTGAGTCAGTTCTTTGCATCAAGTGGCCAAAATATTGGAGCTTCAGCTTCAGCATCAGTCTTTGCAATGAATATTTAGGACTGGTTTCCTTTAGGATGGACTAGTTTGATCTTCTTGCAATCCAAGAGACTCTCAGAGTCTTCTCCAACACCACAGTTCAAAAGCATCAATTCTTCAGTGCTCAGCTTTCTTTATGGTCCAACTCTCACATCCATACATGACTACTGGAAAAACCATAGCCTTGACTAGATGGACCTTTGCTGGCAAAGTAATGTCTCTGCTTTTTAATATGCTATCTAGGTTGGTCACAACTTTCCTTCCAAGGAGCAAGCATCTTTTGATTTCATGGCTGCAGTCACCATCTGCAGTGACCATCTGCAGTGATTCAGTCCATGGGGTCACAAAAAGTCAAACATGACTAAGCACGCACAAGATCTGTAAAAAAGGTGCCTAGAAATGAGGATAGTATTTGCCCTAACATAGCTGGGTTTTGGTCCTGTCCTAGGTTTAGAAAGAAACTGAGATTCTGGGCAGAATAACCATGCAGACTACTGAGAAAATAAAAAGAAATAAGAAGCGGAGTCTAACATCCAGCGGGTGACCTTGCACACACAGTCAGGTCATGTTATTTTCCTACTGGACATCAACAATTTCACAGAATACCAATTTCAGACAAAGTTACTCTGAGACCAAGATAAGTGAGACGAAACAAGCCTACTTCATAATCTTGTCTAAGCACAGATATAATTGAGGTTACTCTGTCACCCGTAAAATACCAAACAGCTTCTTTCTTTGCCAAAATGAATGGCTGCCATTTCTTTACTATTCTGCCATCTCTATAGATAAGATTTCTTGATAACTGATTATAAAATTTGCCCTGCATTTTGACAGCATCCAATCTAGAGTGAACTCTTTCTTGCTTTCTTAGATCCTCCTTCAGATCACTCAAAGCCCAGCTCTTCTAAGAGGACCTTCCTAATGCCCTCTTACAGAGACAGCCCATGGTTTCCTATGGGGTGTGTTCCCCCTCTCCGAAACAAGGAAAAAACCCAACTTGTCCAATGACAGCTGTGCTCCTGGAGGTCTCTGGCTGGAGGGATTGACGCTGCAAATTTGGATTAAAGACAGAAGCCCAGTTCTAAGGAATCAGCAAACATTTAGAGGATGCTGCTGCTGCTGTTGCTAAGTCACTTCAGTCATGTCTGACTCTGTGTGACCCCATAGATGGCAGCCCACCAGGCTCCCCTGTCCCTGGGGTTCTCCAGGCAAGAACACTGGAGTGGGTTGCCATTTCTTTCTCCAATGCATGAAAGTGAAAAGTGAAAGTGAAGTCACTCTTCGCGCCCCATGGACTGCAACCCACCAGGCCCCTCCATCCATGGGATTTTCCAGGCAAGAGTACTGGAGTGTGGACATTATTAAAGCTGTAACGCGTTTGGAGTTACACAAGCAGCTGAGGTTGGCCTCAGGGCCCTGGATCTTGGAACTCGTTCTCACCACAAGTGAATTCCAAACCACTCCAGAAAGTAGAGCTGGTGTCACAGTCCTGGCTGGAAGTGGGCTCTTTAGGGTAACAAGAAACACTACTTGGATCTGCAGTAGGGAGTTCAGGAAAGAAGCAGAGAGGGAAGGAAGAGGCACTTAATGAGCTGAGCTGTGTTTGTAATACTTGAAAAGCTTGAAATGTTATAGACCAGGGCCATTATAATCAGAACTGTCAAATCCATCAGCCATCCAGAGATACACTGAAGAAAAGCAAAGATAACAATAATTCAGTTGCTAGCATCTAGGAAATCTTTTTTTTTAAGTGTAGCTATGAGGCTATTTATACCACATCCTTTTAACTTAGTTTGTGCTGCCTTGCTTTCACTCTGTCTCTTTCACACACACACACACACACACACACACACACACACACGCACCTCGTTATCAACGTATCTTTATTTTTTTCCATTTTCAAGCCTTTTAAACTTGTGCCCAAGGCTAAATGTTCTAACTTGTTTTATTCTCTGCTTAAAGCAGTAGCTCTTGACTTTGGTGGCTATACATTAAAATCCCTTGGGAAGTGTCAAAAAAAAAAAAAAGAACAAAAACCTTGTGTCCGAGACATACTGATTCAGTTAGAATTTCTGGAGTAAAACTCTGATATAAGTATGCTGTTTTGTTTTGCTGTCTTTTTCCTTATGGACAGTGAAAGTCGCTCATTCGTGTCTGATTCTTTGTGACCCCATGGACTGTAGCCCACCAGGCTCCTCCATCCATGGGATTTTCCAGGCAAGAATACTGGAGTGGGTTGCCATTTCCTTCTCCAGGAGATCTTCCCAACTCAGGGACTGAACCTGGGTCTCCTGCATTTTAGGCAGACGCTTTACCATCTGAGCCAGCAGGGAAGTACTATGGACAAGGGACTCCAATGTGCCAAGATTGAGACCTAGTCTTGAGAGTTTCTGGTTGACAGTTTCTCCCTTAGTTTGCTAAGAGTTTCATTTTTTAATTGGTGAGTTTCTTTCCAATAAATACACCATATCTTCAGCGTATTCCTCTAGCACAACTGTTTTTGACCTGCCTAGATCCCACCTATGCGGTTAATTTGAGAGTGTTGGCTCAGGATTGCAAATCAATGCTGGAGACGTAAGAAATGTGAGTTCAATCTCTGGATTGGTAAGATCCTCTGGAGGTGGGCATGGCAACCTACTCCAGTATTCTTGCCTGGAGAATCCCATGGACAGAAGAGCCTGGTGGGCTACAGTCCATAAAGTTGCAAAGGGTCAGACACGACTGAAGTGACTTAGTACTCAGGCATACAGGACAGGCTCAGTCACCTGTTTTGATTCTAAAGAGTAATGGAAATTTGACAACCATGGGACTTGCACCAGCTGCACAGGTGGAGAGGGGATATTTAAAATGAGTTCACATGAACCACTCAGAATAGGCAATGGCAGTTGTGTCGGGCAGAGAGGGGGGTCTGTGGGAAGAGGGTCAAAGAGATCTCCAAATGTGCCAGATACCATCTTAATTGCTGGATGAAGGTGGGGCACAAGGGATCCTAAGAAGGGGTCTGGGCAAGGGTCATTTATGGAAACTGCAAGTGTGACCATCTATCGGTAAAGAGTTATTTTCATGCCTCTGGGGCAGGCTTTCCTGTGAGCACCACCAGAACACCAGCCTCCATGAGATGCAGCTAGACCAGTACCCATCCCTCTGCTGTAGCAACTACATGTTTGCTATTTGAAATATCATATGCTTAATAGATTCCTGATGAATGAATAAATGAACTTTATCTAATGCAGGAAGTCCTTTCATTCTTTCTTACAATCCTTAAAAAATTTTTTTTTCTTTTGGACCATAGCCACCATCTTAGTGTCTTTATAACTGTAAAGACCATGAAAAATTTCATTATTGCCTTCTCCAATATTGAGCATAGTGTGCTCTTAACATGGTTTGGGTGTTATGAGGGGCTTCCCAGGTGGCGACAGCGGTAAAGAGCCCTCGCGTAAATGCAAGAGACCTAAGAGATGCAGTTTCGATCCCTGGGTAGAGAAGATCCCCTGGAGAAGGGAATGGCAACCCACTGCAGTACGCTTGCCTGGAAAATCCCATGGACAGAGGAGCTTGGTGGGCTACAGTCCAGGGGGCTGCAAAGAGTTGGACAGGACTGAGAGACACAGCACAAAGTGTAAGATGAGATTTCTGAATTCCAGGTGCTTATGGATCCCAGGTTGTACTCTGGGGACATTTCATCCATGATCTTACCAGGTCCTATGGAATCATCACCTAGAGGGAGTATCTACAATGACAGCACCTTAGGTCCCATGGCTGGCTAATGGGGAAGGACACTAGGGGCATGTAGGTTTTTCTTTTACCCTATTCCTTATAAATAGCTTCTATTCATGGACACAAGAGATGAAACTCCTTAATCTATATAAGCTATATGTTGCTTGATATACATTGTTTTAAGAGACACTTCTTGATCCAATTACTTAAAATAACAATGGAAGCCATGGTCAAAACATTCAACCATTCTAACTCCAGAAGGTCATTAGTTTATGTTATTTTCCACATCTCCCTCTTGAAGAATATTAAACCAAAGCCACCAGGCAAAAGGTAAAAAAATCAAAAATAACTAAATTTTATTCTATAGACAGAGTTCATAGTGAGCATGTATTTATACAATGAACATATATCATTTTAGCATTTTAGAAGTCTTAAAGTGGTTTATTGCTTCTAAAAATGTCTTAACTTCCAACAAATTTTAATTGTACTTTAAAATATATGGTTTATGTATTTGATTTGGTTTAAATATATGACATCTCCACAATGATTCCTATGACACACACATTTTAATCAGTTTTGAGAATTAACACTGATTATTATGATCATACTTGTTACTATGAGATATCCACCCAAAGATGCTCTCATGGGCATACAGTGTCCAAAACAAGTGTGATCCTTGACGAGGACCCTAACTTTAAGGATCACTTTCCTAGTCTTTCTCCAAACAGTGGGTCCATAGATAGAATGATTTTGGTGCAGGGCATTTTCTCTTTATCTTGGAATGTTTCTTTGCTATAGTGGCATTAAAAATTTTTTTACAATAACTTACAGATCCATGAAGATAAATACTGGTCTGTCCTATCAATGAGCAAAATAAATTAGTTTTCCACTGCACAGGAATAGTCTGTTTTCATGTTGGTGTCAGAAAATACATTGAATGACAATAAGTTAATCATATCACTACAATGTATTCTTGTATGAAGTTCTTATCATTCAGGGACTTAACTTGATGGTTGGCATTCTTTATGATAAACCTCTGCATAATACTAGGTTTTGCTCCAATTATTTGAATACCCAGTGGAAGCCTGACGTTCTATTAAGGTCAATTTTCTGAAAATTAGCCGTGAGTTAAAATTTTTTTTAGTGTATTCTGTCTTTGTATGTCTTCGGGTTTCAGTTTTGTGACCACATGTTTCCACAGGAAGGCCCAGCTAGCGCTGAAGCAGTTGAAGTTGAGAAATTGTACTCACAGAAAAAGAACTGGCTCCATGCAGGAGAAAAGCCTTTATATGTAAATAGGAAATAAATAGGATGGAGAGTAAACTCCAGCCTAGTCCTGGCCAGCTCCATTGTTGAAAGGATGTGAACTGAGGAGGTAGGATGGAATGAGGCACAGGGACCTGTCTGCAATGCTATCAACACAAGTGAGTATACATGTACTTGTCTTCAAGGAAGTGGTGGGGCAACTGCTGATCTTCTGCAGAGGTTTGTCCCTGTTTTATAAAGATTAGATGTGATGGTATATTCAGAAAAAAAAAAAAATCCCCTCAACGTGGATAGGGAAAAGTCTGCAGAAAATGTTACAATCTGCTTAGAAGTCCTTTTATTACCCATCTACTATCTTCAAGTATGTATAACTTCTTTCTTCTAAAGATTTATGTATGTATCTTCAAACTCCCCTGTTATGCTAATCTCACTGAGCTATGAAATTATGATTCTCAGCAAGATCATCAGAACTCACTGCAGCTTCCCTGCCAAGATCAATACTCTCTTTCACCTGCCATTGACGAGAAGGCTTTCACCCACATGGCTGTGTCAATTACTCTCATTTTACCCTCATCTCTTCCAAATTACAGAGACTTCTCTGCTGTCCTTTAAAATACTTCTTATTGCATACTGTGTTTAGTCACTCAGTTGTGCCTGACTCTTTTGTGACCCCGTGGACTGTAGCCCTCCAGGCTCCTCTGTCCATGGGGATTCTTCAGGCAAAAATATTGGAGTGGGTAGCCATGACCTCCTCCAGGGGATCTTCCCAACACAGGGATTGAATCTCCCACATTGCAGGTGGATTCTTTACCATCTGAGCCACCAGGGAAGCCCATTATTGTATATTATGGTCAACCATTTAGGTGTCTGTTTCCCAATTAAACAACAAGTTCTTCAAGAGCAAATATCAGGTCTTATTTATATCAAAAAGAATCTTGCCAAGGGCCAAACACCTACAATAAGTTGAATAACTAATTCTTAAGTGGAAAAGCTATTAATATATGAAGTTATTTAATTTTGTGTGCATGCTAATGTAAAAAAAAAAACTATTTAGTTCTACCTTCAAGAAAGTAAATAAATAGGATAAAATTCTATTTTAGAATTTTTTTTAAAGAGACCTACAACCAAAAATATTTCATTGCAGAAACAGAGATGCAATCACAAACATGTGAATCAGTCACTCTAAAAGGGGCTTTGGAAGCCAGGCTTTGACATTATTGGTTAAACTTCATTGCCACCAAGAATAGCTGCTGCTGCTGCTGCTGCTAAGTCGCTTCAGTCGTGTCCGACTCTGTGCGACCCCAGAGATGGCAGCCCACCAGGCTCCCCCGTCCCTGGGATTCAGGCAAGAACACTGGAGTGGGTTGCCATTTCCTTCTCCAATGCAATAGCACGAGAGATCAAAAGTTGCCAAGAAAGCACAATGTGTAATTCATATTTGATTCACTATTCTTAAAGTCAAAATGTTTCTCTTCTAGTTTACCAAACAGGTATGTATGTTACATACATATGCTCCACACACACATATACTTTCCTAAATCCAAGTCTAGCCTTCACGTTAATTACAAAAATTAAACCCAACTATCCCAAGTCACTTTGGGAAGAAAAATAATTGACTACATTAGTGAAAAAAACTCAGCATTTTAATAGCCAACTGAATCTGGTCAATTTGGTAAGAACCAGTGATCAATTATAGGCATATCTTGGAAATATTGGAGGTTCTATTCCAGACCACCTCAATAAAGCAAATATAGCAATAAAGCCAGTCACACGGATTATTTCTTTTCTTTCATAGCACATATAACTCTGAGTGTGTGTGTGTGTGTGTGTGTGTGCACACGTGTGTGTGCGTGCGCGCTCAATAGTACAGTCATTTCAGACTCTTTGCAACGCCATGGACTGCAACCTGCCAGACAGACTCTTCTGTCCATGGGATTTCTCAGGCAAGAATACTGGAGTGGGGTTGCCATGCCCTCCTCAAGGGGATCTTCCCCACCCAGGGAATGAACTCACGTCTCTTGCGTCTCCTGTGATGCTGCAGGATTCTTGACTGCTGAATCACCAGGGAAGCCCTGTTTACACTATACTGGAGTCTACTATAGCATTATGTCTAAAAAATGTACATAACTTAATTTTTAAATATTTTATTGCTAAAAAATGCTAACCATTATCTGAGCACCAGCCAGTCATCACCTTTTTGCTGGTGAAGGGTTCTGCCTGTATGTTGATGGCTGTTGACTGAGCAAGGTGGTGGTTGTTAAAGTTTGGAGTGGTTGTGGCCATTTTAAAAAATAAGACAAATTTGCTGCATCGATGACTCTTTAGGAACATTATCTCTGTAATGTGCAATGCTGTTTGGCAGCATTTTACACACAGAACTTCTTTCAAAATTGAGCTAAATCTCTTTAAACCCTGCTGTTGCCTTATCAGTCACATTATGTAACTGTCTAAATCTTTTGTCATTTCAATGAACCAGCAGTAGTTTCCGTCTTAAGAAACCATTTTTTTAATAAGAAACAACACTTCATCCATTAAGTTTTATTTTGAGATTGCAGCAATTCAGCCACATTTTCCAGTTCTACTGCTAATTCTAGCTCTCTTGCTATTTCCACCACGTCTGCAGTTACTTCCTCCACCAGAGTCTTGAACCCCTCAAAGTCATCCATGAGGGGGAAATCAACTTCTTCCAAACTCCTCATACTGTTGATATTTTGACCTCTTCACATGAATCACAAAATGTTCTTAATGAAAGCTAGAATAATGAATCCTTCCCAGAAGATTTTAAATTGATTTTTCCAGATCCACCAGAGGAATCAGTATCTATGGCAACTATAGCCTTATGAGGAGAAGGCAATGGCAGCCCACTCCAGTACTCTTGCCTGGCAAATTCCATGGACGGAGGAGCCTGGTAGGCTACAGTCCATGGGGTCGCACAGAGTCAGACAAGACTGAGCGACTTCAATTTCACTTTTCACTTTCATGCATTGGAGATAGAAATGGCAAGCCACTGCAGTGATCTTGCCTAGAGTGTCCCAGGGACGGGGGAGCCTGGCGGACTTCCGTCTATGGGCTCACATAGAGTCAGACACAACTGAAGCGACTTAGCAGCAGCAGCATAGCCTTATGAAACGTAGTTCCATTTTTCATTAGTGACATATAATTGATGTTCAATATTATGCTACTTTCAGATGTATTATGTACTGATTTGACATTTGCATACATTATGAAATGATTATCACAATAAATCTAGTAAACATGTTACCATGCAGAATTATTGCAGTATTATTGACCATACATTCCTTATGTTGTGTATTATACCCCAATTACTTAATAATTTCATAACTGAAGATTTATACCATTCACTTATCTTATCTCCCCACCCCCTTCCTCTGGCAACTACCTGTTTTATTTTGTATCTATGAGTCTGTTTTCATTTTGGTTTTTATTTTGCTTTGTAGATTCTACATATAAGTGAGATCATATATGACATTTGTCTGACATTTCATTTAGCATAATAGCTTCTAGATCCATCCATATTATCTAAAAAGGTAAGATTTCACTTTTGGCTTAATAATATTCCACTTATTGGTTGTCCAATAATATATATATCACATCTTTATCCATTATATACATATATATTATATCTTTATCCATTCATATCATGAGGATGGTATATCTTTCTGTTTGTTTGTGTAGTTTGTATTAACTCTCTTTAAATGTTTGGTAGAATTCTCTACAAAGGCATTGGGTCCTCGACTTTTGTTGATGGGAGTTTTGGGTTTTTTTATTACAAATTCGACTTCACTTCTAGTGATTGCTCTGTTCAAATTGTCTGTTTCTTCTGACTAAGTCTTGGTTAGTCAGTCAGTTCAGTTCAGTTGCTCAGTCGTGTCCAACTCTTTGTGACCCCGTGAATTGCAGCACGCCAGGCCTCCCTGTCCATCACCAACTCCCAGAGTTCACCCAAACTCATGTACATCAAGTCGGTGATGCCATCTAACAATCTCATCCTCTGTCATCCCCTTCTCCTCTTGCCCCCAATCCCTTCCAGCATCAGAGTCATTTCCAATGAATCAACTCTTCGCATGAGGTGGCCAAAATATTGGGGTTTCAGCCTCAGCATCATTCCTTCCAATGAACACCTAGGACCTATCTCCCCTCCTTGCAGTCCAAGGGACTCACAAGAGTCTTCTCCAGCACCACAGTTCAAAAGCATCAATTCTTTGCCACTCAGCTTTCTTCCTAGTCCAACTCTCACATCCATACATGACCACTGGAAAAACCATAGCCTTGACTAGACAGTCTTGGTAGGCTGTAGATTTCTAANAAAAAAAAAAAAATCCCCTCAACGTGGATAGGGAAAAGTCTGCAGAAAATGTTACAATCTGCTTAGAAGTCCTTTTATTACCCATCTACTATCTTCAAGTATGTATAACTTCTTTCTTCTAAAGATTTATGTATGTATCTTCAAACTCCCCTGTTATGCTAATCTCACTGAGCTATGAAATTATGATTCTCAGCAAGATCATCAGAACTCACTGCAGCTTCCCTGCCAAGATCAATACTCTCTTTCACCTGCCATTGACGAGAAGGCTTTCACCCACATGGCTGTGTCAATTACTCTCATTTTACCCTCATCTCTTCCAAATTACAGAGACTTCTCTGCTGTCCTTTAAAATACTTCTTATTGCATACTGTGTTTAGTCACTCAGTTGTGCCTGACTCTTTTGTGACCCCGTGGACTGTAGCCCTCCAGGCTCCTCTGTCCATGGGGATTCTTCAGGCAAAAATATTGGAGTGGGTAGCCATGACCTCCTCCAGGGGATCTTCCCAACACAGGGATTGAATCTCCCACATTGCAGGTGGATTCTTTACCATCTGAGCCACCAGGGAAGCCCATTATTGTATATTATGGTCAACCATTTAGGTGTCTGTTTCCCAATTAAACAACAAGTTCTTCAAGAGCAAATATCAGGTCTTATTTATATCAAAAAGAATCTTGCCAAGGGCCAAACACCTACAATAAGTTGAATAACTAATTCTTAAGTGGAAAAGCTATTAATATATGAAGTTATTTAATTTTGTGTGCATGCTAATGTAAAAAAAAAAACTATTTAGTTCTACCTTCAAGAAAGTAAATAAATAGGATAAAATTCTATTTTAGAATTTTTTTTAAAGAGACCTACAACCAAAAATATTTCATTGCAGAAACAGAGATGCAATCACAAACATGTGAATCAGTCACTCTAAAAGGGGCTTTGGAAGCCAGGCTTTGACATTATTGGTTAAACTTCATTGCCACCAAGAATAGCTGCTGCTGCTGCTGCTGCTAAGTCGCTTCAGTCGTGTCCGACTCTGTGCGACCCCAGAGATGGCAGCCCACCAGGCTCCCCCGTCCCTGGGATTCAGGCAAGAACACTGGAGTGGGTTGCCATTTCCTTCTCCAATGCAATAGCACGAGAGATCAAAAGTTGCCAAGAAAGCACAATGTGTAATTCATATTTGATTCACTATTCTTAAAGTCAAAATGTTTCTCTTCTAGTTTACCAAACAGGTATGTATGTTACATACATATGCTCCACACACACATATACTTTCCTAAATCCAAGTCTAGCCTTCACGTTAATTACAAAAATTAAACCCAACTATCCCAAGTCACTTTGGGAAGAAAAATAATTGACTACATTAGTGAAAAAAACTCAGCATTTTAATAGCCAACTGAATCTGGTCAATTTGGTAAGAACCAGTGATCAATTATAGGCATATCTTGGAAATATTGGAGGTTCTATTCCAGACCACCTCAATAAAGCAAATATAGCAATAAAGCCAGTCACACGGATTATTTCTTTTCTTTCATAGCACATATAACTCTGAGTGTGTGTGTGTGTGTGTGTGTGTGCACACGTGTGTGTGCGTGCGCGCTCAATAGTACAGTCATTTCAGACTCTTTGCAACGCCATGGACTGCAACCTGCCAGACAGACTCTTCTGTCCATGGGATTTCTCAGGCAAGAATACTGGAGTGGGGTTGCCATGCCCTCCTCAAGGGGATCTTCCCCACCCAGGGAATGAACTCACGTCTCTTGCGTCTCCTGTGATGCTGCAGGATTCTTGACTGCTGAATCACCAGGGAAGCCCTGTTTACACTATACTGGAGTCTACTATAGCATTATGTCTAAAAAATGTACATAACTTAATTTTTAAATATTTTATTGCTAAAAAATGCTAACCATTATCTGAGCACCAGCCAGTCATCACCTTTTTGCTGGTGAAGGGTTCTGCCTGTATGTTGATGGCTGTTGACTGAGCAAGGTGGTGGTTGTTAAAGTTTGGAGTGGTTGTGGCCATTTTAAAAAATAAGACAAATTTGCTGCATCGATGACTCTTTAGGAACATTATCTCTGTAATGTGCAATGCTGTTTGGCAGCATTTTACACACAGAACTTCTTTCAAAATTGAGCTAAATCTCTTTAAACCCTGCTGTTGCCTTATCAGTCACATTATGTAACTGTCTAAATCTTTTGTCATTTCAATGAACCAGCAGTAGTTTCCGTCTTAAGAAACCATTTTTTTAATAAGAAACAACACTTCATCCATTAAGTTTTATTTTGAGATTGCAGCAATTCAGCCACATTTTCCAGTTCTACTGCTAATTCTAGCTCTCTTGCTATTTCCACCACGTCTGCAGTTACTTCCTCCACCAGAGTCTTGAACCCCTCAAAGTCATCCATGAGGGGGAAATCAACTTCTTCCAAACTCCTCATACTGTTGATATTTTGACCTCTTCACATGAATCACAAAATGTTCTTAATGAAAGCTAGAATAATGAATCCTTCCCAGAAGATTTTAAATTGATTTTTCCAGATCCACCAGAGGAATCAGTATCTATGGCAACTATAGCCTTATGAGGAGAAGGCAATGGCAGCCCACTCCAGTACTCTTGCCTGGCAAATTCCATGGACGGAGGAGCCTGGTAGGCTACAGTCCATGGGGTCGCACAGAGTCAGACAAGACTGAGCGACTTCAATTTCACTTTTCACTTTCATGCATTGGAGATAGAAATGGCAAGCCACTGCAGTGATCTTGCCTAGAGTGTCCCAGGGACGGGGGAGCCTGGCGGACTTCCGTCTATGGGCTCACATAGAGTCAGACACAACTGAAGCGACTTAGCAGCAGCAGCATAGCCTTATGAAACGTAGTTCCATTTTTCATTAGTGACATATAATTGATGTTCAATATTATGCTACTTTCAGATGTATTATGTACTGATTTGACATTTGCATACATTATGAAATGATTATCACAATAAATCTAGTAAACATGTTACCATGCAGAATTATTGCAGTATTATTGACCATACATTCCTTATGTTGTGTATTATACCCCAATTACTTAATAATTTCATAACTGAAGATTTATACCATTCACTTATCTTATCTCCCCACCCCCTTCCTCTGGCAACTACCTGTTTTATTTTGTATCTATGAGTCTGTTTTCATTTTGGTTTTTATTTTGCTTTGTAGATTCTACATATAAGTGAGATCATATATGACATTTGTCTGACATTTCATTTAGCATAATAGCTTCTAGATCCATCCATATTATCTAAAAAGGTAAGATTTCACTTTTGGCTTAATAATATTCCACTTATTGGTTGTCCAATAATATATATATCACATCTTTATCCATTATATACATATATATTATATCTTTATCCATTCATATCATGAGGATGGTATATCTTTCTGTTTGTTTGTGTAGTTTGTATTAACTCTCTTTAAATGTTTGGTAGAATTCTCTACAAAGGCATTGGGTCCTCGACTTTTGTTGATGGGAGTTTTGGGTTTTTTTATTACAAATTCGACTTCACTTCTAGTGATTGCTCTGTTCAAATTGTCTGTTTCTTCTGACTAAGTCTTGGTTAGTCAGTCAGTTCAGTTCAGTTGCTCAGTCGTGTCCAACTCTTTGTGACCCCGTGAATTGCAGCACGCCAGGCCTCCCTGTCCATCACCAACTCCCAGAGTTCACCCAAACTCATGTACATCAAGTCGGTGATGCCATCTAACAATCTCATCCTCTGTCATCCCCTTCTCCTCTTGCCCCCAATCCCTTCCAGCATCAGAGTCATTTCCAATGAATCAACTCTTCGCATGAGGTGGCCAAAATATTGGGGTTTCAGCCTCAGCATCATTCCTTCCAATGAACACCTAGGACCTATCTCCCCTCCTTGCAGTCCAAGGGACTCACAAGAGTCTTCTCCAGCACCACAGTTCAAAAGCATCAATTCTTTGCCACTCAGCTTTCTTCCTAGTCCAACTCTCACATCCATACATGACCACTGGAAAAACCATAGCCTTGACTAGACAGTCTTGGTAGGCTGTAGATTTCTAAAAATTTGTCCATTTCTTCTAGGTTGTCCAATTTATAGGCATATAATGGCCTGCAGTAATCTCTTATGATCCTTTACATCTCTGTGGTGTTGATTGTAATTTCTTTTGTTTCTGGTTTATTTCTTTGGTCCCTCCTTTTTTTCTTGATGAACCTGCCTAAAAGTTTATCACTTTGTTTAGCTTTCAGAGAAACTCCTTGCATTGTCATTGATCTTTTCTATTATTTTTTCAGTCTCCCCTTCATTTATTTCTGGTCAGGGCTGTTATTTCCTTCCTCCTACTAGTTTTAGGCTTTGTTATTTTGTTTCTAGTTCCTTTAGGTGTAAAGGTCTCTCGCATTGCAGGTGAATTCTTCACCATCTGAGCCACCAGGGAACAAATCTGAAGTGAGTCTCATAGGACAGCATATTTATGGATTTTTTTTTTCCTATACCATCATTCTATGTCTTCTGATTTGAGCATTTAGTCTACTTAAATTAAAATAATTAATGATTATTAATTATTAACATGTTAATTGTTTCCTGATTGTGTAGTTCTTTTGTTTTTTTCCCTCTTCTTTTGTTCTCTTCCCTTGTGATTTGATGATCTTATTTAGTGTCACATTTGTACAATTTTCTCTTTCTATTTTATAGATCTGTTACAGATTTTTTGATCTGAGGTTAGCATAAGATTCATATATAGCAGTCTATGTGTATAGCAGTCTATTTTATGTTGAAAATCACTTAAGTTTGAACACATTCTAAAAACACTACATTTCCCCCCCAACATTTTGTTTTTGATGCCATATTTTATATCTTTTTATTTGTGTATTACTTATTTTAAACATGTATTATTTTACTACTTTTCACCTTTAACTTTCATACTAGCTTTAAAGTGGTTGACCCTTTACCTTTACTGTGCGTCTACCTTTACCAGTGAGATTTTTTCTTTCAAAATTTTGTTTCTAGTTATATCTTTTTCTTTTCCATTAAAAGAAATCCCTTTAATATTTCTTACATGACCAATTTAGTAATGATGAATTCCTTTAGTTTTTGCTTGTCTGAGAAACATTTTATTTTTCCTTCAGTTTGAAATGATAACCTTGCTGTGTATTCTTGGCTGTAAGTTTTTTTTCCTTTTAACACTTTGAGTGTATTGAGTCGACCTTTTCTGTCCTGTACACTTTTTGCTGAGAAATCAGCTAATAGTTTTATAAAGGTTCCTTTGTACACAGTTATCCCTTTTCCTCTTATCTTTTAAGATTCTCTCTTAAAAAAAAACTTTTGACATTTTAATTATGTGTATTGATGTGGATCTTTTGGAGTTCATGTTGTCTGTAACTCTCTGCACTTTCTGGACTTCTACGTCTGTTTTCTTCACCAAGTTAGGAAAGTTTTCAACCACTATTTCTTCAAATAGATTTTCTGTCCTTTTCGCCCTCTTCTCCTTCTGAGACTCCTATAATGAAAATGTTAGCATGCTTAATTTATCAGAAGTCTTTTAAAGTACACTTTTTTTTTTCTTGTTGCTCTTCCATTTAGGTGATTTCTACTCCCCTGTCTTCCAACGTGCTGATCTGTTCTTCTGCATCCTCTAATCTCCTGTACATGACCTCCAGTGTGTTTTTCATTTCAATTATTGTATTCTTCAGTTCTGATTGATTTCCCCCCCCATCTCTTTGTTGAAGTTCTCACTGAGTATGTTTTTTCTTCTTCTGAGTACAATGATCTTTATGACCATTACTTGGAACTCTTTGTCTGGTAAATTGCCTATCTCTGTTTTGTTTAGTTCTTTCTGGAGTTTTGTCTTCATTTTTTGTTTAGAAGGTGTTCCTCTGTCTACTCATTTTGCCTGACACATTGTGTTTGTTTCACGTATTAGATATATCAGCTTCATGTCCCAGCGTTGAAAGAGTGGCCTTATGTAGAAAGTGTTCTGTGGGGCCCAGAAGTGTAAACTCTCGGTCATGAGAGCTAGGTGCTCCAGGGGTATCCCCTGTGTGGGCTGTCACGCAGCCTCCTGTTGTGTTTGGGTTCTGATTGCCATGGGCTTGCAGGTGTGAGGGCTTGGCCGCCAGAAGCAGAAGTAGCTTTGGGAGGTACCAGTATGAGCGGGGGCTTCCACCAGGTGCAATAGTATGAAATGGATGGAGCTTAATTTAATTAATAAATGGCATACTTAAGTTACAAATAGAAATATAAAGTACTCTTTATGAGTATTACTATTTTAAAAGATATATGTGTAAAACATAACTGTTTATGGAGATAGCCCAGTTAAATATATTCTCCTATAAGGTAGGCTCAGTCGTGTCGGACACGACTGAGCGACTTCACTTTCACTTTTCCCTTTCATGCACTGGAGAAGGCAATGGCAACCCACTCCAGTGTTCTTGCCTGGAGAATCCCAGGGACGGGGGAGCCTGGTGGGCTGCTGTCTACAGGGTTGCACACAGTCGGACATGACTGAGGCAACTTAGCAGCAGCAGCAGCAGCAAAGCCCAGTTAGATAATCTAAGTATGACATATTCTAAAATGTTCATGTATACTTAATACAAAAATAAGCTTGACCAATGGAAAAAAACTGAAACCCAGAATATAACTATTCATAACCTAGAAGAAGGTCACTTCAGGCAGAGAGATTTTATATAAAAGCAGATATTTTAAGACATATCATGAGACTTTAAAATACATTATACGAGAAAATTAAATTCTTTTCCAGCGTTAAGGGTGTTCTCAGTCAGGTACAAGATAGCGTTCCCTATTTTCAAAGAATTATTAATATGTATGTGCATTTGGGTCCACATGTAGAACTTTCATGTTGAATGTTTTTCTCTTTTATAGTCCGCTTAGCAAAACTTGAACTGGGGATAGTGCCACCTCCTGACTTGTGTTTCTCTCCCATAGCTCTTGCTAGAATGAATCACTGAGGCAGTAGAAAGCTTTTGTCTTGGTATTTGGGCTCCTTCATAAGATTATGACCAATTCCATTGCTTTTGGACTGATATTCTTGCTTCTCTTTTTTTAAAGAACTGATTATGTTCAATGCATTCTTTTGGTAGAGACTTTCCCTCCCCAGAACACTTCATTTCCAACAACTTTCCTGGGAGCTTGAGAATTCATAAGAAGTAGGCTTTCTTAGTAGCCTAATCACAGCCTGGGAAGAAATATGCTGTTTTCACCATTCTTCGTCAATTTCACACATCAGTATACAGATCGATTTTTAGGATGAAAATCACCCCCCAAATGGAGTTGGAAATGGGGTTAGGAAAACAAGTAGGTTTTTCTTCACTCTTTAATGTCTTCGCTGGTAATGATCCAGCCAAATAAAAAAGAAGATATGGAAGAAACAGTACATTTCTCTTTATACTTAGTGAATACGCCTGGTTTGAAACAATTCTAGTATTCACACTTTAGAATTTTTGCTAATAATTAATAGTATTATATCTTGCCTTTACCAAGTACATTGTATTATTTCAACTTAATATCTTGACAGATTCTCTCTACAACCGACTGAAAAGACTAAGTGAAATATTTCTATTTATGTTTATAAATTAGAAGTTGAAACAACAATTTGAGTTCATTCAAGTTCTTATTAGAATAGAACTAGAATCTGAGCTATGTTCCTTGAAATATTTATTCTACACTGCAAAGATTCATTGTTATTTGGACAAATATTCAACTTATATTAACTTATCATCTCCAGAGAAAACCAAAGAACATGCAGTAGCTGTAAACAAAGAGTATTTTGAAAATATGCATATTCACATACTTATTGTTCTGTGAGACCTTTAAAGTCGTGGAGATTCATTTTTCTCTTATGACATAAAACCCACCAAAAAGCCATACAGATGGTAAACATACATTTTTTGAAGATTGCACCAGGCTTCATGAAAATATTATCATACATAATAATTCAGTTCAGTTCAGTGGCTCAGTTGTGTCCGACTCTTTGCGACCACATGGACTGCAGCACGCCAGGCCTCCCTGTCCATCACCAACTCCCAGAGTCCACCCAAACCCATGTCCATTGAGTTGGTGATGCTATCCAACAATCTAATCCTCTGTTGTTCCCTTCTCCTCCTTCCCT
The DNA here is from genome assembly GCA_006410615.1 of Neotragus moschatus. Taxonomy (NCBI): domain Eukaryota; kingdom Metazoa; phylum Chordata; class Mammalia; order Artiodactyla; family Bovidae; genus Neotragus; species Neotragus moschatus. Next base: position 2,879,863 of record SJYA01000280.1, read on the forward strand.
CAACATTTCCCAGCATCAGGGTCTTTTCAAATGAGACAGCTCTTTGCATCAGGTGGCCAAAGTACTGGAGTTTGAGCTTCAACATCAGTCCTTCCAATGAACACCCACTACTGATCTCCTTTAGGATGGACTGGTTGGATCTCCTTGCAGTCCAAGGGACTCTCAAGAGTCTTCTCCAACACCACAGTTCAAAACCATCGATTCTTCTGCGCTCAGCTTTCTTCACAGTCCAACTCTGACATCATACATGGCCGCTAGAAAAACCATAGCCTTGACTNCTGTCTCCTGTACAATGTCATGAACCTCCATCCATAGTTCATCAGGCACTCTGTCTATTAGATCTAGTCATTTAAAATGCATAACACAAGAGAAGAAAGTCAGAGAAATGTATTACATTAAATCTAATGGTAAAGCTAATAGTAGAATTTGAATTGGAGGGAAATAAGGACGAAAAAGGAAGGAGAGAAGGGGGATGTCTAATCTACTGGACTTTTTCCAAATCCTACATGTAGAGAAAGTTGAATTCTGAATTCAACTCAGTCTGGAATGAACGGAAGATTATACTGGTTAAATGCATTATACTGTGAATAGCAAAAAAAGAAAAATTATTGCTGTTTAAGTGATTCATTTTCATCTCACAGGAAAAAAAAAAATCCAAAAGGAGATGGTCCGGGGCTAGTGTATTTGTTAAACAATGTTGTCAAGGAACTAGGCTCTTTCTGTATGTCAGCTCTGCCATCTTTAGCATGTGGCTGGATTCTTCAGGGTCACAAAATGATTTCTGGACCTACAGTATCATTTGCACATTCCAAGGAGGAAGAGGATGGGAAAGAGAAAGCAAACTGCTTCTCCTAGCGGGACTTTCCTCTTTGGTTCGTTGGTCCCCACTCTATCACATGGTCA
>SJYA01000280.1:2880906-2907108 GCA_006410615.1 Neotragus moschatus
GGAAGAGGTGGGGGGGGGGGGGGGGGGGGGGGGGGGGGGCGGGTGTGTTGAGCACCCATAGTGTCTCCTACAGAAAACTAGACTTCAGCGTCTTCAAGGTTTTCTAGAAGAAAAGAGCCTTAAAACAAACTCTGAAAAATAAGTCCAGAATACAGTGAGAGAAGGGAAGTCAAAACTGAGAGAAGGGAAGTCAAAACAGAGAAAAGAACAAATTGAAAATTCTGCAGGGTGAGTGTTGTTTTTCTTTCCTACATGGTAAAGCATTATAAGTGAAAATGCACCCCAGTGATATTCAAAGGCAGGAAGTCTCTAACAAACTCATCTGAGTGCATATTGTGTCCTTGATAAATAAATGGATGAATTGTAGCCTCACTTCTACTTCTGCAAATGTCGATTGCTTATTGAATCTAAGACTTTTGTTATGGTATTCATGTTTGAAAGTAAATTCTTGGAGTCCAGCTCACTACGGTGAAAGGTAAAAGCTTGACATTATGGTCACATTACTGATCGCTAGAACATAAGGCATTAGTTTTAGCATTTGAAGTCTCTAGGGAGAAATACATTATTTGCTTGTTTTACTTCCTGATGAAACATTTCTAGAAAATACTTTGCCACAAAATCTCCATTGTTTTCATCATGCTTCTTACTTTTAATCTCCTTTAAAACAAAGAAAACAGTAATTTAATAATGTATCAAATAAAAAAGCAAGATTGAGATTCACTCATTTCACCAAAAAAAATTACAGATTTTGATTCAAGTAATAATCAGAACAAGATGGAAAATTTTCTTGAGATGGAAAAAATAAGATAAAGAAATTCTGAGTACATAATAAGATTTAGTTCTCAAAACAAAGAAAATACCAACCAACTACATAATGTTCTCTATGTCAAGAAACTATTGCCCCAGAAGACAGATTCTGAATGCTGAACAGGAAAATGTAATGATTACATTCCATGCAGTGTGCATCTCTTGGGTCTCCACTTTGTGGCTACAAAGTTTCATAGGCCCAGAGGGAAAAAGACATGAAACTCCATGACCTGTGTCTTTACATGATTTATAATCTCATGAGGAAGGCAGATATAAACAGCAAACATACAAACTGCAGACTACTATAGCGGCTTTTCATGGAGCCACTGGAAGAATGAACATATTGTCTTCTACCTAGGGGAGACGAGAGAAGATCACAGAAAATTTGATGGCTCCAACCATCTGGCATTCTTGATATTTTCTAAGAGGGCAGGTTTTAAGTTTCCCCAGCACAAAAGGAAAGAGAGAGTGAGATAGAGAGACAAGGAAATGGAGGGAGGAGGCAGGATGGGAATGTGGGAGGAAAGGAGGAAGGAAAGGATCACTATGTGAGGTTATGGTAACAGCTGGGTTACAGTGGTCATTTCACAGCGAACACATATATCACAACATCAAGCTGTGCTCCTTACATATACACAGCTCCCGTATCTCAATGATACCTCAGTTAAGGTGTAGACAGTACTATGTTCTTAAGACCAACCTGTGTGTTAGGATAGAGTTCCCTGACCAATCAGTCTTACAGTCTTTACAGTAGGGTAAAGTCAATTTATAGAAGAATGGAAAAGGTCAGTTTTCATTCCAGTCTCAAAGAAAGGCAATGCCAAAGAATGCTCAAACTACTGCACAATTGCACTCATCTCACATGCTAGTAAAGTAATGCTCAAAATTTTCCAAGCCAGGCTTCAGCAATATGTGAACTGTGAACTCCCTGATGTTCAAGCTGGTTTTAGAAAAGGCAGAGGAACCAGAGATCAAATGCCAACATCTGCTGGATCATGGAAAAAGCAAGAGAGTTCCAGAAAAACATCTATTTCTGCTTTATTGACTATGNTTGGTGATGGACAGGGAGGCCTGGCATGGTGCAATTCATGGGGTCGCAAAGAGTTGGACACGACTGAGCCATGGGATCAAATAGAAAATGTAGAATAACTCCATGTAAAACAGGGAAACCTTTTGGTATACACAGTTGAGATCCAGTCTGGGGATTTACCACTGAACCAAAGGCTGAATGCTGCTGCTGCTGCTGCTGCTAAATCACTTCAGTTGTGTCCGACTTTGTGCAACCCCATAGACAGCAGCCCACCAGGCTTCCCCATCCCTGGGATTCTCCAGGCAGGAACACTGGAGTGGGTTGCCATTTCCTTCTCCAATGCNTTGAGATCCAGTCTGGGGATTTACCACTGAACCAAAGGCTGAATGCTGCTGCTGCTGCTGCTGCTAAATCACTTCAGTTGTGTCCGACTTTGTGCAACCCCATAGACAGCAGCCCACCAGGCTTCCCCATCCCTGGGATTCTCCAGGCAGGAACACTGGAGTGGGTTGCCATTTCCTTCTCCAATGCATGAAAGTGAAAAGTGAAAATGAAGTCGCTCAGTCGTGTCCGACCCTCAGCGACCCCATGGACTGCAGCCTTCCAGGCTCCTCCTTCCATGGGATTTTCCAGGCAAGGGTACTGGAGAGGGGTGTCATTGCCTTCTCCAAGGCTGAATGATGTTGATAATAACAGATACTTATTGAAGGTTTACTACTGTTACAAGTAATGAAAGTATCCATAACCAACAGTTACTGTGTAGAAAATTTGGTTTAGCACAAGGAAACTCTTTCCTCAAGGATATTTTTAGAGGCACTATAAAACAATTATATCACCTCACTTTTCTCTTCCACAGAGATTCTCAGGGAAAATTCCCTCTCTAAGGGGAAGCTATGATTTTTGTCACCTTCCCACTGGGAATTCTCAGCATCTATATTTGTATTTCACAAGATGTTTTAAGCTACCAGGTGGAAAAGTGTTGTGAAATTACTATTATTATTCAGCTTCTGTTTTCATCTGTACTTATTTCTCTGTTAAGTCCTATTCATGGTTTCTGTAAAAGCCAATCACAAAATGTTACCTTGGGGTGTTGATGGGCCATTAAAAATCACCTAGAATTGCTTCTGAAGTGAAAGTAAAGTAGAGCAAAAAGAAAAAAAAAAAAAAAAACACTGAAAAAGAAAGTCAGAATGAATACACTGATTATGGAAGGATAAACATTCCTTTAAGTGTCTCCCAAGATGTTCTTAAATAATGGACTAATGACATAATTCATCACCTTGATGGTGAGGCTCTATCAAAACCCACTTTATTTTGGTCATGCCAGTCTTGTAAATATCAATAGAGTTAGCACTAGCCCCCTAAGGTACCTGGATCTCAGCAGCAAGGTTTATTATCAGTGTAAGTTCCTCACCCGCTCCTCCACTCAACCACACACTGTTTGCACACCTTAGTATAGCACTTATAATTTTGCATTGTGATTGACTATGTTCTTTTCTGTTTTACTGGCTTTTCCTTAAATTTAGCCAAGTAATTAACTACATTTTATTCATTTTGAATCACTACTGTCCCTAGCAGAGAAGCAAATGGTCTTATGCTAAATTATTCAACTGATCAGTTCTATCCGAAGATCAGTGCAATTGCTTAACAAAAGGCAGCTTTTTCATTTAAAGCCAGCTTTCTAAACTGTCAAGGCAAAAGTCAAAATTAAGGTAAGAAATGCTAAGCAGAAAACAGGCTGAGAAAGTAGTCCTTTGAATATGTTAAAGGCAACCTGAAACCCACTGGTGGGTCACAAGCTCCCTCCTGAAATTACCTCCATGTCAGTACAGTCCATGTTACATCAAATATGTTCATTTGTGAGGCAGTACATTAAAAATGTCTTGTGTCTTATTCATCTTTGTACCCCCAGTGCCAAGCACAGTGCCTGGTATAAGATAAATGTCAAAAAAATTTCAAACCATTAAAATGTTGAGTCCTGAGTCTTAACTTTCTGGGAAAAAAATAAAGCTCTTAACACTAAAATGGATATTGACATATTTTGACTTATCTTTAAAGAATTAACTTTCCTTCTCCACTCCTCTTGAGCATAATAAACCCATTCAACTTTCTATTCAATTCTCACCTGACCCCAAAAGGTTTTCCCTTGACTACTTGATCTGAAGTAACTCCCCCTTGGTACCTCTCTACACTTTCCCTGTATTTCTACCTTTTTGTTGAATTGAGCATTAAATGAATCTGTTTATGGTCGTGAATTTGTCTAAGCCGTTTGTTTATGGTCCTCCTTTTTCACTCCAGAACATGTTTCCTTATCATCTTCCTGGTTTGCCCTGTATCTGGTATCTAGAAGAATGCTCAAACTTTCTCTACACTGGAAACTCACGGGGAGCTTTTAAACAGATAGATGCCCAGGTCAAGCCAGGACAATTAAACCAGACTCTCTGGAGCAAGAAAATCATGCATCGTTATTTCACCTTGTTTTAAGATTAACAAGTAAATGCAATTGGCAGTCAAGTCAAAGAACCACTGACCTAGAACAATGAATGAATGCTAAGCACAAATGAATGAACTGACTAGAGCTCGGTGCTCAGTGTTCAGTATCAGATATTCATATAGGATAGACCCCTTTGCTCTGTTTTAAAGTCACAGCTGGAGCCCTAGATAGCTCTCATGGATATAATGGCTTTTAATTTAAGCATCCTCTCTTTGCTGCAACTGGAAAAGCTACTTGTAATGAGTCAGTAGCAGCTTCTCTGTTGATTAAAAGCGGTGCATTATGGAACAAGAATAAGTAAATGGAACCCTCAAAAATTTTAAGGATAAACAATCTTGGACATGACAAATGGATGGATATGATGAGGGAATTTATTAGCACAAACCAAGCCATACACAGATTTTGAAAAATGGGTGATGTCAGCCATCTAGACAAAGCAAGTACACAAAATCCAAAATCACTATAATGTGAATTCATTTAAAAATAGTCTTGAAAATATTTGTCTTATTCTGCCTTCTCCCAATTATTAAATACTTCATTCTGTCTGCAGAGGAGGAAACAGTCATGATTATATATTGCACGTTGGTGAGCTTCTTGGACTAGATGGCTTTATTTCTGCATTTTGTATGTTATTCCATCACCCATTCTTACTCTGCTTCAGTCAATAGTAGAGAAAACATTTAAAATACTATCAACTGCGACACTCTAAAAGACAGTGACGATTATCCTTTTAGGTAATCCACATTTTTCTTTAGCCTTTCCTGTCAACCATGGAATAGCCAAAACAATAAGCTGGTTCAAAAATTTTACCCAGCTTACCAGAGGGAAAACTTATCTTCTTCACAAAATTCTTTCTCCCGCCATCCTGGCTACAAGTGCCATATGGAATTTGACAAGGATCATATTATCTGATTCTAATTTAAAATGCTGCAAGTGACAACTAGGGACACTAGTTATTAATATTTTATAGAACCAATAATTCTTCAGGTGGATACAGGCATAGAATTGCCTTTGGGTAAATATCATTGGTTAAACTCCTTCTCAAGTGAGGATGATTTATTTGACTCTAGGTAATAAGAAAATAAAGAAGACAAAAAGGAAATCTATATTTTAAAAGAGATACCAACCGTTTGCACTGTATGCATCTTATTTAGGACCCAATTAAAATAAAAGGAAAAGTAATTTTTAATTTCTATAAGATAGTTGAGCAAATGTAAACACTGAAAACAGATTTGATGATATCAAAGAAATATCAAATGTTTATAATGGTATTATAAATGTATTAGATTAAAAAATCCTTTCCTTATAGAGAAAAATACTGAAATATTTACAATAAGACATAAGTCTGGAAATTGCTTTCAAACAATTTAGAAGTGGGAATGGATGGGAGTTTTGATGAAACAAGAATGGCCAAATATTATTATAATAAGTGCTGAAACTATATAATTAGCATATATGGTTTATTTTACTCCTCTCTCTTCATATAGATATATATGTATATATGTATACCTTTTTATTATGGGAATTTTCAAATTCCCATAATAAAACATATATGTGTGTGTATGTGTGTGTATGTATATTAAATGTGTATGTATATATTTGAAAAGCCCCATAATAAAAAGTTATTTTAATGGAATTTTTATGGAAATTATGGAAATATTCAAATATATATACATATATATTTGAAAGTATATCTATATATTAGAATACATATGTTGTTGTTCAGTCGCTAAGTTGTGTCCGACTCTCTGTGACCCCATGGACAGCAGCACAGTAGGATCGTCTGTCCTCCCAGAGTTTGCTCAAATTTATGCCCATTGAGTTGGCGATGCTAACTAACCATCTCATCCTCTGTTGCACCCTTCTCCTTTTGCCTTCAATCTTTCCCAGCATCGGGATCTTTTCCAAGAGTCAGCACTTCACAGCAGGGGCCAAAACAATGGAGTTTCAGCTTCAGCAACAGTCCTTACACTGAATATTCAGGGTTGATTTCCTTTAGGATTGACTAGTTTGATCTCCATGCAGTCCAAGGGACTCTCTCTAGCACCACAATTCTAAAGCATCAATTCTGTGGCACTCATTAATGTTTATAGACCAGCACTCACATCTGTACATGACTACTGGAAAAACCCTAGCTTTGACTATATGGACCATTGTCTGCAAAGTGATATATATATATATATATATATATATATGATATAAAATAACATATATATGATATAATATATATATTCATATATATGAAAATATATGTGTATATGTACACATACATATATTTGAAAACTCCCATAACAAAAAGGTAAACAACTAAAAACAATTTAGACAATAGTAAGGGCAATGATTACAACAATCTGATATTTCTTGGTGTGATAATGCCAAAAAATAATAAATAGAAAAATGTGTAAACAAACTTTGATATACTTAGGCCCCCTTTTCATATCATTGAAATGAAGAACAGATTTCACTTCTAGAACTCAATCCAAACACATTTAATTATGATAGTAAAAAAAAGTCTTGCTATATTAGTAAGTCCTCCACATGGATTATAGAATAAGGCAAGTAGTCTAAGGAGCTCTATTTAAATCTTATGCTGTCCTCTTTAAACAGACTGTTCTTTACCATTTATTCCTTCAATAAATGTTCTCCATCATAGGCTATGTCCTTGGGACTGTTCCAAGTACTGGGGAAACAGTGATGAACTATATGGTCTCTGTCCTGAAAGAGTTTACTGGCTATGGGATAAAAGCTATTGAATAAGTAATCAAATATACAATTAGATTTGTGATAAGCACTGTAAAATAACAATTATAAGATAATTATTACAGCAAGGCCATCTGGTCTTCTCTGGGGGGTGGTGATGAGTAGCAAGAATTTATAGGGAAAGACTTTCCCAAGTCTTGCTTCTAAAAGAAATGGGAAGCCTTTGCAGGGTTTTAAGCAGATATGATAATGATCGGTTTTTCATTTTTATAAACAACTGAAGTATGTCAGTAGAACACAGACGATGAGTACAGAAGTCCCAGTTTTGCCACTTACAAGCTGTCATCTTCTGTGTTCACATCTTTGAAGTCCTAAAACTGTAATTCTGTCTCTGAGGGTTGTACTGATATTAAAAATTAAATGAGATAATCCATAGCAAATTCTCAGAACTATTGCCAAGTTTTAATACAACAGAAAGAAGACGGGAACTTGTACCAATCAGTCAAACTCCAAGAGTTTGATTTGATGGTGAAAGAAAAACACATTTTCTTTATAGTAAGTATGCCTTTTTAAAAATCAATAGTTGGCTTTTAGAGGTCTTTAAAATTATAGCCATTTTTTCAAAATAAAAACAGTCAATTTCCGAACTGGTGATTAATGTAGAATACTCTCATGTTAAAAGATTAATAACATTTCTGTAAAACCTATTTTATGTTCATATGCTCTGCTCATTTCTCATTTACAAGAATATCAATTCATCTAAAGTGCATTAATAACATCAAAGTATTCAACCACAGCAACATTTTCCTAGCTTTATCATTAGGTTCTGTCATATCCATAGTCATGAAAATTATAGCTTGGCCAAGTTAGGAATTAGCTGTATTTTGACTCCTACTTAAATATCTCATTGTGTAACATTCAAACAATTACAGATTTTTTCTAAATCCCCAGATTTTTTTTATTCTATCCTCATTACCATTGTAGAAAATAAAGACCCACAAGTTTACTATTCTTTGTTCATCAGTTTTAGCTACTGTGAACTTCATGACAAGATAAAGAATTAAAATAAAGATAGATAAAGATAAAAAAAAAAGTTTGACAAAGGATAAAATTGCCCTTCTCATAGATATGTTTAGAATTTTGTTTCCTGAATTTTGCTTTTCTCTTTCAGGGCTGGTCTGTTCACACACATCGAAAATCCAGAGCAAAGATGAACTGTCTGGTCACTACATCCTATGTCTGCCACTTTCACTGATACGCGTCACCTCAACAGCACAGGCTTCGAGAGGAAAGAACACTGCCCAGAAGTGAAGGAAGCTGATTTCTGGGGCCTGACTCTGCAATTGATAGTTGTGTGACTTGGGTAAACCTTTCACTGATGATGGGACTCTGACCCTATTATTGAAGGAGCCTGCCTAGATTAGGGGTAACAAATTTGATACCTATGGACAGGTTTCATTGCAAGTCAAATCCATTGTTTTTTGTCAGCCTTCAAAATGCCAGATGAGCAAAACATTCACTTTCTAGTATATCGTAGCCCTACTCTTCATCAGAAAACAGCAAAATTCTGTAAAGCAATTATCCTTCAATAAAAATAATAAATTTTAAAAAAGAAAAGAATATCTTTTCTAAATTCATAGACATCATTTTTGAACAGTCTTGTATTTACTGAAAAATTGACCACATACCAGGAATAGATTGGATCTGTTCCTTTGGGTCTAATCTTTGTGTTTTGTGGCCTGTACTTGGTAATGCTGGCTCTGCACCTTTTGTTTAAAAAAAAAAAAAAATATATATATATATATATATATATATATATAGCCTATAGCCTGAAATATACAGAATAGTCCATTCTCAAGGCTATGACCTTTAAAAGTATAACACTTTTCCATTTATATAGAGATAAAAAGCTGCAGAATGAAGAATAACATTTGTCTTGCTGGAGGTTTATGGTACATTGTGACCAAACATAGATGCAAGAACCTAGGAGAAGGAACAAATGATTCCTGCACCCAGAAATTTGCAACAGTCAGCCACACCCCCTCCTCTGTTAGTATAAAAAAGCCTTAATTCTAATTCAGGTAAGATGGTTCTTTGGGACACTACTTCACCATCTTCTTGGTCTTCTGTTTTTCCAAATAAAGCCACTACCCCCTGTCCCAACAACTCATCCCTCAGTGTACTGGCTTGTTGTGCTGTGAGCAGTACAAGTTTAGACTTGGTAGGACTTCTGTTCTGGGATCCCATCCATGATACTACATTTCATTTAGTCATCATGTCTCCTGGGGCTCCTCTGGGCTGTAACATTTTTGCATACTTTTCCTTGTTTTTGATGACCATGACAGGTTTGAGGAATTCTGGCAGAGTATTTTGTAGGATGCTAATCTATAGAAATTTGCTTGATGTTTTTCTCATAAATAGACTGGAGTTGTAAGTTTGGGGGAGGAAGATCACAGAGGTAAAGCCCCATTCTCATGACATCATATCAATAGTCCCTATCAACCATACCTACTGTCAACATGATTTATGACTGCTGATATTGATCTGATCACCTGGCTGAAGTAGTGTTTGTTAGGCTATTCCACTGTAAAGGTCCTTTTTCTTCCTTTCCTTTTAGAAGGAAGTAACTATGTGAAGAAAGCTGAGCGCTGAAGAATTGATGCTTTTGAACTGTGGTGTTGGAGAAGACTCTTGAGAGTCCCTTGGACTGCAAGGAGATCTAACCAGTCCATCCTAGAGGAGATCAGCCCTGGGATTTCTTTGGAGGGAATGATACTGAAGCTGAAGCTCCAATACTTTGGCCACCTCATGCAAAGAGTTGACTCATTGGAAAAGACTGATGCTGGGAGGGATTGCGGGCAGGAGGAGAAGGGGACAACAGAGGATGAGATAGCTGGATGGCATCACTGACTGGATGGCCATGAGTTTGAGTGAACTCCGGGAGTTGGTGATGGACAGGGAGGCCTGGCATGATTCATGGGGTCGCAAAGAGTAAGGCACGACTGATCAACTGAACTGAACTGAACTATGTGCAACCGACATTTAAGGAATGGAGATTTATGCTCTTGCCCCTTCATGTGAAATATCTCTACAAATTACTTGGATNGGATGGCCATGAGTTTGAGTGAACTCCGGGAGTTGGTGATGGACAGGGAGGCCTGGCATGATTCATGGGGTCGCAAAGAGTAAGGCACGACTGATCAACTGAACTGAACTGAACTATGTGCAACCGACATTTAAGGAATGGAGATTTATGCTCTTGCCCCTTCATGTGAAATATCTCTACAAATTACTTGGATTTTTTTCTGTATGGGAGATTTATGTTTTTTCTCCTTTTAAAATTTATTATATCACTTATCCCAATATGAACTCATGGATATTTATTTTATAAATGGATTGTCTTAGCATTTGCTTTCTGAAGCTTTTTCAGTTGGATTCTATTCTTTGACACACTCCTATCAACATGAGTTTGAACCTTTTTTCAAGCTCTTTCTTACCTTCTGATAAAATAATGCTCAAAATTCATGTTTTACATTTTCTTCCCCAGTCCTAGAATCATCCATTTCTCCAGGAGCCTTGGTTCCTTTTATTAGAGAAAGGTATTAAAAACAAAGATCTGGGTGGTAGGTATGCTCATTGCTGCTAGAGTGTTGTTTCTTTTGGGTCCTCTTAGCTCACAGAGCCTCCTTTTTTAATTTTACACCTGACCCAAGTCAGATATTTGATTGCTAGTCTGGGTATTGAAGATATATGAGCTTTCTTGACCCGAGATCCAAATTACCTCTAAGTTTCTTTCCAATTGTTACAGCATTGTTAGTATTCTCAGTTAAGAAAAAATTGCCAATTTGGGACCCAAATTGAAATGTAAGGTATGAAAATGGAAAAATTTCAGAACAAACTTTTTATGGGCTCTACTCTATCAGACACACACTCCCATGGGTTCATTGTTTGCAGTGACTCTAATATATACCGATTCTTTTATTTACATTTCACCCTTGTCCAAATCTACCTCATTTCCACTGAACTTTCCAATGCAAGGTTTCTCAAACTTAACGCTATTGACAATTTGAGCTGGATCATGTTTTGGGCTTCCCTAGTGGTTCAGACACCAAAGTCTGCAGTCTCTGCAATGTGGGAGACCTGGGTTTGATCCCTCTGATAGGAAGATCCCCTGGAGAAGGGAACGGCTACCCACTCCAGTATTCTTGCCTGAAGAATCCCATGGACAGAGGAGCCTGGTGGGCTACAGTCCATGGGATCACAAAAAGTTGAACAAGACTGAAGCGACTTAGCACAATGTGTGAAACGTTGTGAGGGGCTGTCCCGTGCACTGTAGGAGGTGTACCCATGGTGTCTACCTACTANCCAGTATTCTTGCCTGAAGAATCCCATGGACAGAGGAGCCTGGTGGGCTACAGTCCATGGGATCACAAAAAGTTGAACAAGACTGAAGCGACTTAGCACAATGTGTGAAACGTTGTGAGGGGCTGTCCCGTGCACTGTAGGAGGTGTACCCATGGTGTCTACCTACTAAATACCAATAGTACCACCTCCCATTTTGATGTGACAACCTAAATAATTTCCTGACATTGCCAAATCTTCCTGAGGAGGACAAAGTACCCTGGGTTGAGAACCACTGCCCTAGTATGGAAACTTAAATTTTCAGAACCTGCTGCTAAAGCCTTTTGACATCACAGTTCATCTACCTGCCTGGACAGACATGTTCCTTGGGGAATGGAGCCTGTACCACAATGAGTGCTATACTAAACTTGCCCCAACTGTCTGCCTTGCCCCTGAGATCTCAGCATTCTCATTTTCTTACACTATCTCAGCCAACTATTCTAAGAGCCCTGGCTATGAACAACTCATTGTCTCTATCCATTTGGTGTTTGCTATTATCTCTTCATGTGAATGTGTCTATCTCTACTTTTAACCTGCAAATACTTCAAAGTCAATGACTGTAATTTGACCTCTTCTTTATCTCAGACATGTCTAGAAATGGCTACAATGTATAATTGTTGGTTCACTGATCATTTTTCAACTCACTACATTAAGGAATTTCAGTGTATCAAAAGAATTTTTGGAAAAAAAATCAATACTAATTGGGAACAAGAGTAAAGCAAGTTTAAGTTATCTTCCTTGCCAAGTTAACAATATAACTTTAATGGAGCAATAAGCTTTTATTGTTCTGGATTTCTATTCGAAGTTTCATAAGAAGCACTGAGGGAATGAATTATTTTTCCTCCAAATTTATTTTTGTGCTTTCTGCAGTCCCTTTACTGTGGCAAAGATTTTTGTGTAACTATGGGATTTGGGAAAAGTTAAACGAAGATGGGAAAGTTCACCTTTTTTATTTGTCTATATATCATGGCCTACTCCCTTTCAGTGACTTCATTTCTGTACACAGTGGGCATGTTTTCTGGTCTTCCCTGCACCTGTACCTACTTCTATCAACACTGTCTCCTGCCTTCCTTGAGGTAAACAAACTTTCCCCACTTAAGACATGATTATGGTCAAGCTAGAATCTCAGTATCCTACTTTTAACCATGTAGAGTGGATATTCGAGTAGGGTCAATCAGTCATGTTATTGTTAAGTACAAGTTCCTTCTAAAAAATCAGCTCACCAGGGATGCTCAGAACTACTTCTTGGAGAGAAGTCCTTCTTTTTGTTCCTAACAAGGAGAATGGAAACTCAGGACTGCTGTTTATTTCATCCTACTTTCCATAGTCGGAGAAGGCAATGGCACCCCACTCCAGTACTTCTGCCTGGAAAATCCCATAGACGGAGGAGCCTGATAGACTGCAGTCCATGGGGTCACTGAAGGTTGGACATGACTGAGCGACTTCCCTTTCGCTTTTCACTTTCATGCATTGGAGAAGGAAATGGCAACCCACTCCAATGTTCTTGCCTGGAGAATCCCAGGGACGGGGGAGCCTGGTGGGCTGCCGTCTCTGGGGTCGCACAGAGTCAGACAAGACTGAAGTGACTTAGCAGCGGCACTTCCCATAGTTGGAAGAAGCAGAGATGGTTACAGTTGTGCCCCTAATTCTAGGTGTGTTTCCATCTTCAATGATTAATCTCAATATCTGTTGAGATGTTAGTACTGTTCACAATGATATGCGGCCCTCTCTGAAAGAGGGCTCTATGTCCCTTCCTTGGTCGTGTCACTTGCTCTGTCTGCCTGTAGGAGGTGATATTTCTCTCACCCTTTGTCGTCAGCCTTGGCCACTTGGCTTGCTTTAACTGACGGAATATATGCAAAAGGAATATGACACATACAAGCAAAAATATTAAGAACCATAACTTGGTTCTATAATTATTTCAGGGGTGCTTCTTCAGCCCAGTTCCCAGAAAGAGAATGTATGTGTACCAGAGACACATTCAGAATGTCACATGAACAAGAAACAAATCTTTGCTCCAGGAGTTGGTGATGGACAGGGAAGGAGGCCTGGCATGCTGCAATTCATGGGGTCGCAAAGAGTCGGATATGACTGAGCGACTTAACTGAACTGTACAACAAAAACTCCTTTTAAGATATCAGTCTTTCTCCCTCTCTCTCTCACTCTCTGTCTCTCCCAGAAGATGATTCCACCAGGTTTCTATCTTATAACTGGAAGAATTCTAATTATCTTGTGACTAATATATATTCCTTATTCCATGACTAACGCATACAATTTAGCAATACATTTACAAAGCAAATTACCAAGGTCCCAACATGCATGAACAAGTATATATTTAACTAGTCTGTCCTAGAAATGGCTATTTTAATGTCAAAGACGAAATTATCTTCAACATTAAACATATGCTCAGAGATGCTAAACAAGTTTTCAGAGTAGCACTAATTTCTTCTCTCTAATGCTCTTATTAACATTATGGCTAATGTTTAAGTCTCTTATCAAATACAAAAGTTATAATTTCGACCTCTTTTAATAATTCTTTCAATGTATTTTTCACTTTTTTTAATATGTAAATTTTAAGTAGTGCTTTTTATACTTTAAAATTTTAATTAGTTTTTAAGAGTCATTAAATTTACTTTGAACATGGAATATTATTTGTCTCATGTTGAAATTAAAACATACTAACATTTTCATATATGTTTAGACATATGAAATATAGTAACATTTTGAGATTTCTTTATTTCCATTAGCTAATGTATTACAGAAATGAGCTTCCCAGGTGGCTCGGTGGTAAAGAATCTGCCTGCCAATGCAAGAAACACATTTTCAACCCCTGGTCCAGGAAGTTCCCCTAGAAAAGAAAACGATAACCCACTCCAATATTCTCGCCTGGAGACTNACATTATGGCTAATGTTTAAGTCTCTTATCAAATACAAAAGTTATAATTTCGACCTCTTTTAATAATTCTTTCAATGTATTTTTCACTTTTTTTAATATGTAAATTTTAAGTAGTGCTTTTTATACTTTAAAATTTTAATTAGTTTTTAAGAGTCATTAAATTTACTTTGAACATGGAATATTATTTGTCTCATGTTGAAATTAAAACATACTAACATTTTCATATATGTTTAGACATATGAAATATAGTAACATTTTGAGATTTCTTTATTTCCATTAGCTAATGTATTACAGAAATGAGCTTCCCAGGTGGCTCGGTGGTAAAGAATCTGCCTGCCAATGCAAGAAACACATTTTCAACCCCTGGTCCAGGAAGTTCCCCTAGAAAAGAAAACGATAACCCACTCCAATATTCTCGCCTGGAGACTCCCAGGGATGGGGGAGCCTGGTGGGCTGCCGTCTATGGGGTCGCACAGAGTTGGACACAACTGAAGCTACTTAGCAGCAGCAGCAGCCGTGCATATCCACATCTAATTCTCCCTTCTTTCTTATGAACACAAGAAGACCCGTTTTTCTCAAGAACCTTGCAGCTAGAGCTAAATGACTAGTTTCAATTCAATGGTTTTCAATTGAGGGTAATTTTCCCCCTCATCCCTCCATCCCACTCCACCAGGGGAGATTTAGTAATGTCTGAAGACATGTTTGGATATCACAGCTGTAGAAGGTGCTCCTGACATCTAGTATAAAGAGCCCAGGGATATGCTGCTGCACACCCTACCAGGTACAAGACAGTCTGACAACAACAACGGATCATTAGCCCCAGTGCCGATAGGGCCAAGGCTGATAAACCCTGTTCTAGGAAATGAAACTGAAGTGGAAGTCATTCAGGTCACTTCCAAACTATGGCTTTCAAAAGCCTCTCTTCTGTTTAAGAAGCAACCTTGGAGGCCGTGTGTTGAAATGGAAGAACCAGACTGGGTTCCTGAGTCATCACACAGTCATCACACAGGAAGACGCTGCCCTGGAGAGTTACCTGAACCTCAAGAGTCTGTGTAATCATTACATAAATCTCTTTTTGTATCTAACCTTTATTGTGTGTTTTAAGCCAGATTTCAGAGCTAATTTGTTACTGCAGCATAATTCATCCTATCCTTACTAACACCACTGTTGTTGATCAGTTGCTAATCTTTGCGACCCCATGGACTGCAGCATGCCAGGCTTCCCTGTCCTTCACTATCTCCCAGAGTTTGCTCAAACTCATGTTCATTGATTCAGTGATGCCATCCAACCATCACATTCTCTGTCACCCCTTCTCCTGCCCTCAATCTTTCCCAGCATCAGGGTCTTTTCCAATGATTCTGCTCTTCACATCAGGTGGCCAAAGTATTGGAGCTTCAGCTTCATCATCAGTCTTCCTAATGAATATTCAGGGTTGATTTCCTTTAGGATTGACTGACTTGATCTTGCTGCCTATGGGCTCTCAAGAGTCTTCTCCAGCACCTCAGTTCAAAGACATCAGTTCTTCAGTGCTCAGCCTTCTTTATGCTCCAACTTTCACATCCATACATGACTACTGGAAAAACCATAGCTTTGACTAGTAGTACCTTTGTCTGCAAAGTAATGTCTCTGCTTTTTAATATGCTGTCTAGGTTTCTCATACCTTTTCTTCCAAGTAGCAAGCATCTTAATTTCAAGGCTGCAGTCACCATCTGCAGTGATTCTGGAGCCCAATAAAATAAAATCTGTCACTGTTTCCACATTTTACCCATCTATTTGCCATGAAGTGATGGGACCAGATGCCCTTATCTTAGTTATTTTATTATAGCTAGCTTCACAAAATTTCACTTATGTGAATATCAATATACTACATTTTTTAAATGCCAGCTTATATCATATGCACTGCTTCAAGTAACATTCAATTATTATATAACTCATTTTTAGGCAAATATTTTTCACTATTTCAGCCATGAACACATGCTAAAGATGACATTATTCAAGCATGAGCAGGATTTGAAGAATATATTTGAAAGACCAGTTGGCAGTACACTCAATAATCCTCAGAATGTAGTACATAATTGTGTGAGTGTGAAAAGAGTAGATCACCCAGGTCTGATAATGAAACTGAGAAACTCTAACTTCTCTGGAGTGAAGAATGTTCTTGTGCACAAGTCATAAGAATATAAGATAAGAGATTTGAAAATGAAATTTTTCCTCTGCAGAGTAGATCCCATGCTGCCTTTCTCAGCTGCCTAGCTATGGCAAGTGATGTATGTTCATAACACAGTGGATGGTGGCTTAGGAAGGGAATCCAATAAAATCTGTCCTGGAGCCAAGAATACAATCCAAGGAAAATGCCTCTAGTTAATCATCATAATCACTCCCTCTGTATGCCAGAGACAGGCTCACTTTCTAACTCAGTCTTACTATAGATTATTTAAATTAGCCAAGAGCAGAGGTTCAAAGCTAAGGCTCCCAAAATTTTAACTCAAAGGCAAGAGTTACCTGGTTTTTCAGACTTTCTACTTTTTTTTTTTTTCCTTTCTCGGTGAAAAGCATAATAATAATTTGTAAAGCTTTCAATTCATGCTTCCAAGTCCTTAACAACAATCTTATTATGAGACATAAAGTTGTTTGAAAAGAAACAAAAAAGGAATAAGAAATGTGTGTCCTGCTGTGATGACACCAGTGTGCAAAATAAAACCCTGTTCCAAAATGGTGATATTTGCAGAAACTGTATATTTAATCAGATTTTTCTGACAGAAACATTTTATTGCCATTGCCAAAGAAGCAAGAAAAATCAGAATTCATATGCATCTTTTTGTAAAAAAAATTGATTCTTTTTAAAAAAAGTTTTATTTTTACTTTATTTTACTTAACAATACTGTATTGGTTTTGCCATACATTGACATGAATCCGCCACGGGTGTACATGAGTTCCCAATCCTGAACCCCCTCCCACCTCCCACCCCACGAATCGTTAGTCTATGTTCAATACAGGATACAGGATGCTTGAGGCTGGTGCACAGGGATGATCCAGAGAAAAATTAATTCTATATGAGCATATCTCATACTAGCTAAAGACCATTTTGATATAATCAAGGAAAAACTGGCTTTGTCTAATAACTATTTTTTCTTGATAAATAATTTTGACCCTGTGATGGGGCTTGTCTTTCTAATATAATCTTATGGAAGTGACACTGTACAATGTTCTGGAAGGTGGACCTAGCTGCTAGTTTGGGGATTCAAATTCTGATACTAAAGAACTTCCAAAATTTTGCAAAATATTGCTGAGGCTCAGACAGTTTCCACCACAAAATACTAGGACTTCCCTTGAAGAGGGGAAGAGGAAAACTTCACATCTGAGACTACTGAATACTCAGCTTTGTGTAGGAGTAACCAAGTACCCCCAAAATGAATATATTTTGTTCAAGGACACTTTGAGAAATCAGCTTGGTTCACACAGGCATGACTGCTCAGGAAGGTCCAATGCAAAGGGTGGAATGAATTAACAGGAGCAAAATGACAGGATTGATTATTTTCTGATGATGCTTGGAGAGGGATGGCAACCAAGTAGCTGATAGTACAAGAAGGATGATACAGCCACCCGTGAGAAACACCAGGGCCTTGGCCTCATAGACTGGAATTCCAGCTGGGTCACAAGCAAAACACTATAGGAAAGAGGAGCTAAAGACAGAAAGGTGAACCCAAGTCCATGACCCAAGTCCAGCCACTGTTACCTCAACAGTGGAATGCCTGCCCTATCCAAGCAAAAAAATGACCAGGACTGTACCTATAAAATGATATCACCTGCTACTTCCTGGTGGAACTAAAAACTCTCAATTTAACCCCTGTCCTAGCCAGAACTAGTGTTAAGACCAAAAAGGNAAGAAGCAAGAAAAATCAGAATTCATATGCATCTTTTTGTAAAAAAAATTGATTCTTTTTAAAAAAAGTTTTATTTTTACTTTATTTTACTTAACAATACTGTATTGGTTTTGCCATACATTGACATGAATCCGCCACGGGTGTACATGAGTTCCCAATCCTGAACCCCCTCCCACCTCCCACCCCACGAATCGTTAGTCTATGTTCAATACAGGATACAGGATGCTTGAGGCTGGTGCACAGGGATGATCCAGAGAAAAATTAATTCTATATGAGCATATCTCATACTAGCTAAAGACCATTTTGATATAATCAAGGAAAAACTGGCTTTGTCTAATAACTATTTTTTCTTGATAAATAATTTTGACCCTGTGATGGGGCTTGTCTTTCTAATATAATCTTATGGAAGTGACACTGTACAATGTTCTGGAAGGTGGACCTAGCTGCTAGTTTGGGGATTCAAATTCTGATACTAAAGAACTTCCAAAATTTTGCAAAATATTGCTGAGGCTCAGACAGTTTCCACCACAAAATACTAGGACTTCCCTTGAAGAGGGGAAGAGGAAAACTTCACATCTGAGACTACTGAATACTCAGCTTTGTGTAGGAGTAACCAAGTACCCCCAAAATGAATATATTTTGTTCAAGGACACTTTGAGAAATCAGCTTGGTTCACACAGGCATGACTGCTCAGGAAGGTCCAATGCAAAGGGTGGAATGAATTAACAGGAGCAAAATGACAGGATTGATTATTTTCTGATGATGCTTGGAGAGGGATGGCAACCAAGTAGCTGATAGTACAAGAAGGATGATACAGCCACCCGTGAGAAACACCAGGGCCTTGGCCTCATAGACTGGAATTCCAGCTGGGTCACAAGCAAAACACTATAGGAAAGAGGAGCTAAAGACAGAAAGGTGAACCCAAGTCCATGACCCAAGTCCAGCCACTGTTACCTCAACAGTGGAATGCCTGCCCTATCCAAGCAAAAAAATGACCAGGACTGTACCTATAAAATGATATCACCTGCTACTTCCTGGTGGAACTAAAAACTCTCAATTTAACCCCTGTCCTAGCCAGAACTAGTGTTAAGACCAAAAAGGGTGTGTGTTTCTACTCACTGTAGAGTCGGGGAAAGGCACTGGCTGAGAAAATACAAAGAAGGACTAAATTTAGCTCCTGAGATTTCTTTCATCTTACGTTTTAAAATTGCTTCTGTACTCTCCTTGGAAGTACAAATGTCATCTCATATTCCGAATGCTGTTCAGTATGTAAGCACTCTAGCACCGAACATAAATGGCATCAGTATTGCATTTCCCCATCAATGGTATATAAGAAATTAGAAATTCAAGAGTAAATACTCAGTTTTTGAGAGTATTTGTCACATAGTTAGAAACCAAAACAAGTACTACTGCTACTGCTAAGTCACTTCAGTCGTGTCTGGCTCTGGGCGACCCCATAGACGGCAGCCCACCAGGCTCCCCATCCCTGGGATTCTCCAGGCAAGAACTCCGGAGTGGGTTGCCATTTCCTTCTCCAGTGCATGAAAGTGAAAAGTCAAAGTGAAGTCGTTCAGTTGTATCTGACTCTTAGCGACCCCATGTACTGCAGCCCCCTAACCCCTAACCGTTAACCAAATCAGTTTACTCAATGTATAACATAAACATTGTATGAAACATGTTAAATTGCATGACTTTCATTTTCTGAATGCACTTAAATTGTATCCATTGATGCTAGACTAAGATGGATAATTTTATCTTTATAACTCTTCCAGTTTCATGACTCACAGTAGGTACCCCTTTGATTAATGATCTTCAAAGCAATGTGTGCAAACCATGGCTATGACATCAGCTTTATGACCACAACTTTAATATTAGGTTTGCTGTACTGAAACTGTAGCTGTTCTACCCATATGGTTCATCAACAAAGCAAAAATAATTTTAACAAGTACAAAACTCCCTGGGGTTTCATGAATTCAGTTCTAATTTTGTCCATAGGAAAAGTAATGGTGATTGTAGCTCTAAAATACAATTATTTATTAAATTGCAATGATAGACCTTTATGTAGCTGATTAGAGCTAGGTATTAATAATGGTATGGACCTAAAAGAAGCAGAAGATATTAAGAAGAGGTGGCAAGGATACACAGAAGAACTATACAAAAATGATCTTCATGACCCAGATAATCACAATGGTGTCATCACTCATCTAGAGCCAAACATCCTAGAATGCAAAGTCAAGTGGGTCTTAGGAAGCATCACTATGAATAAAGCTAGTGGAGGTGATGGAATTCCAGTTGAGCTATTTCAAATCCTGAAAGATGATGCTGTGAAGGTACTGTACTCAATATGCCAGCAGATTTGGGAAACTCTCCAGTGGCCACAGGACTGCAAAGGTCAGTTTTCATTCCAACCACAAAGAGAGGCAATGCCAAAGAATGCTCAAACTGCCACACAATTGCACTCATCTCACATATTAACAAAGTAATGCTCAAAATTCTCCAAGCCAGGCTTCAACAGTACATGAACTGTGAACTTCCAGATGTTCAAGCTGGACTTAGAAAAGGCAGAGGAACCAGAGATCAAATTGTGAACATCCACTGGACCATTGAAAAATCAAGAGAGTTCCAGAAAAACATCTACTTCTGCATCATTGACTATGCCAAAGCCTTTGACTGTGCAGATCACAACAAACTGTAGAAAATTCTTAAAGATATGAGAATACCAGACCACCTGATCTCTCTCTTGAGAAATCTGTATGCAGGTCAAGAAGCAACAGTTAGAGCTGGATATGAAACAACAGCCTGGTTTCCAATTGGAAAAGTATACGTCAGGCTGTATATTGTCATCCTGCTTATAAAGAAATGCTGGGTTGGATAAGCACAAGCTGGAATCAAGATTTCTGGGAGAAATATCAACAACCTCAGATATGCAGATGACACCACCCTTATGGTAGAAAGCAAAGAAGAACTAAAGTGCCTCTTGATGAAAGTGAAAGAGGAGAGTGGAAAAGTTGGCTTAAAACTCAACATTTAGAAAACTAAGATCATGGCATCTGGTCCCATCACTTCATGGCAAATAGATGGGGAAGCAATGGAAAGAGTGAGAGACTATTTTGGGGGGCTCCAAAATCACTGCAGATGGTGGCTGCAGCCATGAAATTTAAAGACACCTGCTCCTTGGAAGAAAAGCTATGACCAAATTAGACAGCATATTAAAAAGCATAGACATTACTTTGCCATCAAAAGTCCATCTAGTCAAAGCTTTGGTTTTTCCAGTGTTCATGTATGGATGTGAGAGGTAGACTATAAAGAAAGCTGAATGCAGAAGAATTGATGCTTTTGAACTGTGGTGCTGGAGAAGACACTTGAGAGTCCCTTGGACTGCAAGGAGATCCAGCCAGTCCATCCTAAAGGAAATCAGTCCTGAATATTCATTGGAAGGACTGATGCTGAAGCTGAAACTCCAATACTTTGGCCACCTGATGCGAAGAACTGACTCATGTGAAAAGACCTTGATGCTGGGAAAGATTGAAGGCAGGAGGAGAAAGGGAAGACAGAGGATGAAAGGGTTGGATGGCATCACTAACTCAATGGACATGAGTTTGACTAAGCTCTGGAAGCTGGTGATAGACTGGGAAGCCTGGCGACTCCATGGGGTTGCAAAGAGTTGGACACGACCAAGGGGCTGAACTGAACTAAATTGAGGTATTAACAATAACTACCCCTCTAACCAAGCACAAATACTCTGGTTTCTCATAGTTACAGCCACTTCTTGACTCTGGGGTCTGTGCTATTTCTTATGTCACAGTTTGAGTTGTTAAACTCAGCCCACCCAATTCCTGTAGGCATTTGAGTTTGCCCCTGCTATTTAGCCTTGACTAAAAGAAGATCCTGCATTATCTGATAAGTGTCCTTGCCTGCTCTTCATCTCTCTCATATCTCTTGCAAAGCTAGGACAAGACCCATGGAAATACAATGAAAGCAGAAGACACTCACATTGACAACCAGACCAACAGCCTCAATCCATGAAATCAATGGGAACAACTATTATACTTAAGATCATTCTTTCTTTTTGGCTGATATGCAAATGTCCATGGGGTCAATATGTTACTTTTCAATTCCCCATTAGAGTGATTTCCATTGACCATATATTTATTAAATGCCAACTATGAAAGTGTTACTGTTGGTTGATCAGTCATGTCTGACTCTTTGTGACCCCATGGACTGTAGCCTGCCAAGCTCCTCTGCACGTGGAATTCTCCAGGCAAGGATACTGGAGTGGATTGCCATGCTCTTCTCCAGGGGATCTTCCTAACCCAGAATCAAACCCAGATCTCCTGCATTGCAGGCGAATTCTTTACCATCTGAGGCATCACGGAAGCCCAACAATATCAAGAACCAATTTTTCTGTTTTATATCTTAACATTTTCATTTTTTTTAATATTTATTTATTTATTTGACTGCACTAAATCTGAGTTGCAGCACATGTTATCTTTTAGTTACAGCACGTGGGATCTTTAGTTGTGCCAGGCAAACTGTTATTTACAGTATGTGGGATCTAGTTCCCTGACCAGGGATTGAACCCAGGCCCCCTGCATTGGGAGCCTGGAGACTTACCCACTGGACCACCAGGGAAGTCCCCTAACATTTTTTAAAGGCAAAAATTAAGAAAGTTTTCTTGATACCATGATAGTCTCATCATTTATTATAACTTCGCAGACTGACTAGGTATATAATGTCCAGCAAAACTCAAAGATGAGGTCCTTATAAAATCAAGAGAGATAACAGGCCATGTAGAATATATTATTTTGCTGAAAGTCCTTAGGCATCCACTAGGTTCATTTTTCTGAATGTCCACTTTTCTCCTTCAGTGGTTTTGATTAAAATTCTGGAAATAGATGCAACTCTCTGGTAATACAGCAGGCAAAATGGAAAGCAGACCGTATTAATCTGTCACTAAGCCTTAAATATTCCTTCTCTTCTCTTGTCTCATACAAAATGAGCCTCATCTACTATGTATTTTCATTCCACTGCCCCTTTCGGGTTATTGATCTTTGTATTATTTCTGCAAGCACATGGAAAGGTTTTATTATGTGTCTGAATTAAATCTATGATGCATACAGGCTGCTTGACTCAGCCAAATGAGTCTTTAATACAGTTCAAAGTGAATCTTTAAAAAAATTTTTTTCATTGAGAACCATTTCCCATTACAACTTCTAAAGTTACTTGATAGCCTTATGCAGTTTTACAGCATGTACTAAATATAAATGAAGAGCAAATAAAAATAAATATTACACATCAGGAGTGCTCATAAAACCACTGTGTAATTGTTCTGTCCTCTAACCAAGCTCAAGAAAGTAGCACCCAAACTTCTATTTTTAATGTTCTACACTTTCTATTAAAACCTTATGACTGCTCCTGAGATAAGACCATATGCTTAAGCCAACATTAAGCAATTTTTTTTTCTCCCATTAAAACAACAAAACAACACAAAAAATCCAGAAGCTAAGCAAATTTAGCTTCAGCTTCTTAGGATCAACATTTTTAATTAGGAAGGTAAAGCATTTTAATCTTAAAAGCAAATTATTTATTCCTTGGGGATTTATTTTCCCATAATATATAATACTAAATGTTTTGAACACATTATTTAAAATAATAGATGAGTGTTTTGGCCCCAGGGCATAAATACACATATGATACACTAACAGTTTATTCTCTTAATTATTTACAATGGTTGTGTTCTCTAATAACATTTAGGATGTATTAAGAAAATAAATCAAGAACAATTTAAAAGTAGAAGTCACAAAATATAGCCGAATGAAAATTGGAAACTTGAGTAGTTGAGTAATTGGAAACTTAAGATCAGCTCTAACACTGATCTTGTGTATCTAACATTGTAAATTACTTCTTCTCTAATTACTATTTTTATAATACTATTGCTATAATATTAATTCTTAAATAATGTAATTAAAGTGAGTTAATATTTAATTAATAATCAACGTATAGGAATATATAACTTATATACCCATCCAAAAGATTGCCTATTCTGTTAGCAGACAATATAACAATAGCATCCGGGGGACTAAAGATAGGAAAACTGAAGAACTAGAGTCCAAATCCATATTGTATATAGACACAAAGAACAAGTTTTAAAGCTCTCTAGGAATAAATCAATACACAAAAAAATTAAATTCTGCCTATGAAGGAATGACTATTTCTGCCCCTAATTTCCTCAAGTTCAAATAGAAAGGCAACTGCAATTAAAGAAGTGGGGTGAATCTAAGGGGCAAAAAGCTTGTAAAGCTCTACCTGCCTGGCTTACTTCACTTAGTGACAATCTCCAGGTCCATCCATGTTGCTGCAAATGGCATTATTTCATTCTTTTTTATTGGTCAAGTTAACAGTCCATCATATAAATATACCGCATCTCCTTTATCCATTCATCTGTGGATGGACATTTTGGTTGCTTCCAACTCTTGGCTACTGGAAATAGTGCTGCAGTGAACACTGGGCTGCATTATCCTTTCCAACTACAGTTTTCTCCAGAGAGATGCCCAGCAGTGGGACTCCTAGATCATATTGTTGTTGTTGTTCAGTCACCCAGTCATGCCCGACACTTTGCAACTCATGAACTGCAGCATGCCAGGCCTCCCTGTCCCTTACCATCTCCCAGAGTTTGCCCAAGCTCATGTTCATTGCATTGGTGATGCCATTCAGCCATCTCATGCTCTGATGCCCTCTTCTCCTTCTGCCCTCAATCTTTCCCAGCATCAGGGACTTTTTCCTGAGTTGTCTGTTCACATCAGGTGACCAAAATACTGGACCTTCAGCTTCAGCATCAGTCCTTCCAGTGAATATTCAGTGTTGATCTCCCTTAAGATTGAGTGGTTTGATCTCCTTGCTGTCCGAGGGACTTTCAGGGGTCTTCCCCAGCACCACAGTTCAAAGGCATCAACTCTTTGGCATTCTACCTTCTTTGCGGTCCAGCTCTCACAACCGTACGTGATCACTGGGAAGACCATAGTCTTGGCTATATGAACCTTTATTGGCAGAGTAATGTCTCTGCTGTTCAACACAATATCTAAGTTTGTCATCGCTTTCCTGCCAAGAAGCAATCGTCTTCTGATTTTATGGCTGCAGTCACCATCCGTAGCGATTTTGGAGTCCAAGAAGAGGAAATCTGTCACCACTTCCACCTTTACCCCTTCTATTTGCCATGCAGTAATGAGGCCAGATGACCATTATATCTACTACTGTGGGCAGGAATCCCTCAGAAGAAATGGAATAGCCATCATGGTCAACAAAAGAGTCTGAAATGCAGTACTTGGATGCAATCTCAAAAATGACAGAATGATTTCTGTTCGTTTCCAAGGCAAACCATTCAATATCATGGTAATCCAAGTCTATGCCCCAACCAGTAACGCTGAAGAAGCTGAAGTTGAACAATTCTATGAAGACCTACAAGACCTCTTAGAACTAACACCCAAAAAAGATGTCCTTTTCATTATAGGGGACTGGAATGCAAAAGTAGAAGTCAAGAAACACCTGGAGTAACAGGCAAATTTGGCCTTAGAATACGAAATGAAGCCGGGCAAAGACTAATAGAGTTTTGCCAAGAAAATGCACTGGTCATAGCAAACACCCTCTTCCAAAAACACAAGAGAAGACTCTACCCATGGACATCACCAGATGGACAACACCGAAATCAGATTGATTATATTCTTTGCAGCCAAAGATGGAGAAGCTCTATATAGTCAACAAAAACAAGACCAGGAGCTGACTGAGGCTCAGATCATGAACTCCTTATTACCAAATTCAGAGTCAAATTGAAGAAAGTAGGGAAAAGCGCTAGACCATTCAGGTATGACCTAAATCAAATCCCTTATGATTATACAGTGGAAGTGAGAAATAGATTTAAGGGCCTAGATCTGATAGACAGAGTGCCTGATGAACTATGGAATGAGGTTCGTGACATTGTACAGGAGACAGGGAT